>PQWD01004025.1:125532-272421 GCA_019425675.1 Leucinodes orbonalis
AGGCTCGTGCCCCTCGGTGGGGACGTTTAATGAGCTGATGATGAGATTTGATTACTGTAACTAAGACATTATTTTTGAGGAAAAGAACATTCATAACATAAATGAAATATTTTAGCCTATCAAATATGTTATACTGCAATTTGTTGTTTTTCTTTTAAATCGGCTTTAAAGGCAAAAGAATAATAAGTACCTACTAGACTTGTATAGTATGCATTCAAGACTGTTGGGATCCAATTCAGTGTGAACTAATAAAATTGCAGCTTTAGAATAAACTATTTCCAATTTAAGTTCGAATCCGATCCGTTTTGTTCTATTTGAGATGGATTTACACAGAGCGAGGGATTTGGGTGGAATTTTAGATTTTTACATTTAGATAATTGCTTTACGTTTCTAAGCATTTTTTGTAACAATCACAAGAGTAGTCAGAAATAAATAAAAAAGCTTGTAAAAAGTAAATAATTATTATCTAACACGTAAAGTTTAAGTTTAGTTTGGGCTGAAATGATGATGATGATGATGACGTAAAGTTTGTATAATAGACACAATTTAATATTTTTATTGAACTTGTTCCTTTGACTGCTATTAAAATTGTTGGCTTTTCAAATTAGGAAAATATTAAAACATAAAATATCATCTTTATAAAAAAAATAATTTATACACCATAAATTTAAGCGCTTGTCAATCTTTATAAGGTAAAAGTTACGGATAGTAAAAATAAATAAGACACCTAACTTCTATGGCTACCCCCAAAAAGGAGAGTTACATGTTTATATTTATACAAGTGCGAACATGCCTGTTATATAGGTACAACCCAAAGCTTATTCATCGAAATCATCGTACCGCAGTGGCGGCAACCTCAAAAAGTCCAACCAACAAGTAACCGATACCAATTGTCAAATGACCGAACGGATATATTTCAAAACCGCCCGCCCCGACGGTTCCCACGCGGCGTAGGTGGACCAGTAGCCGATAGTAGGAAGCAAAAGCCACTTAATTAGCGGTAATGCCCACGTTCATGAGGATACTAGAACCGAAAAGTAAAGGAATTCTGCCCCCGTTGTCATATAGTAAGTTGAGTTACTGCTATGACTTTGTTTAGGGAATCAGAATCCTTTGATCGAGATTTATTTATTTTATAAGGTTAAGCAATAAGTATTACAATCATTTTTAATAATAATTGCATACATGTGAAAAAAAGAAGACCAATTGTACTCTTAATTAGTCGTTGAAATAACTCAAACTTACATTCAAACTAATCATCATCGATAGCTTATTAAACATCCCCACCGAATTGCACGAGTCTACCCGTAAAGGGTATATAGGCCTTAGTCGTCCACGCGGGCCCAGTGCGATTGGACTTTACGCACAACCTTTGAATCTCTTCACAGGCGTGCGCAGGTTCTTTTCATGTTTTCTTTCATCGTAAGAGCGTCGGATAAACGTACATACAATTTTGAAAATTCGACATCAGATTGGTACGTGGCGAGATTTGAAGCTGCGCCCTCCGGTAGTAAGGCAACAGTCCACACCTTTGAGCCACCGACGCTCACATTTTAACATCGACATTCACATTAAAACTTAATAATTGATAAAAATTCAGTTATAACAGATCTTGATTTCGTTTTTTAAGTAAAAATAAGTGATTTCGTAGCGGTTTGAACGTGATTCTCATTGGGAGATGTCATGGTGCAAAAAACAACGCCGTCAACGTTGCGTCATCATGCAGTCATCGAATACCGTAAGCCAGAAAACGTTTCTTGGCTGATGATTATATCATCGCATTTTGTGACAAGTAAAGTTCGGGAATGTATCATATTAAAACAGCGGCTCCAATTCCGATAATTTTCAAATGGGCTGATTGGATAGTTATTGTCTCAATAGAAAAATTTCACACTCATTCGTCCTATTTTTTGGTAGATTTTAATTGGTAACACAACTATTCAATTCTTTCTACTATATGATTACAAATTTCCAATAAAGCTGTACCGAAATACCACATTTGCAGTTCAATTGTAAAGCGTAGTAATGTCAAGTAAATTAGTGGAATTCAAGCCCTGGGCTACCACTCCAATCATTGGTAGTCGTTTTTAATAATAATAGTATGTCATATAAATAAATAATCCATCAACGTTTACACAGCGCCATCTAGCCTCTAAACATAGCAAAATGCTTAGTTTGTATATAAGCATAATGTTTTCCTGTAATATGGTGACTAAATAACTAGTAAACATTTAATTTGTAAATACATATATATTATACATAGTAACACAAGAGAACACATAGGTCGTGACATCGGTTATTAAACCAAGGGTACCATTACAAACATTTGTGTGCATGAACACGTCTGTTTGTAATGGTCTCGGAGTTTCTATGTATATTATTAAGTATTTACAAAAAAGTATATAAGTATGTTTATCGGTTATTTAGTACCCTAACTAGAACTACAAGCTTCTCGCTTAATATGGAGCTAGAGTATTATAATAAATAACAAAAAGCTCATAAAAGCCACAAAAGTCAAAGCAGCTAATTAAAACTAAAATGGACTTAGCTTTTTAGATCCCACACAGTAACAAATGAGAATGCAAAGAATCTTAAAGGGCCTTCTAATTGGTACGACCACAACAAAAAATGTTGCCACCATAATTGTTTTAGTAGAAATCCGATTACGGACAGCAATTAGTTGTAATTGGCTTTTGCAAGGATGTCTTACGATTAGCTTTGACAGGAATCAAGAAATAGATCAGGGACAATTGATGGCCTTAATTAATTATGTGTGTGGGCAATCATACTTATAGAATTTGACAAGACCGCGGCACATGATTTTGCGTGAGAGCTAAGAAGAATAAAACTGCAGAATCGTTCGAGATATAATTTTGTAATCGCATATACGTTAGCGAATTTAGAGTACGAGCTTGCATGCTTCATCATTAATACAGTTTTAACGATATTGCTCTAAATTATAATTACTTCAGATGTAATGATATTGCTAACAAACATTATATTTTTAAAAATATTTTATCACAAATCATCACTTTAAATAACATCGAACTGAGGCGATCTAATAGTCATAGGCCCGTTTTCCAAAAAGAGACTCAAGAATTATTAAGATATTTTTTTTATTTCTCAAAAGATTACAGTAATCACTTACAAAGAAAATATAAATTATCTTCATGCAATAAAATAGCGTAACACAAGACGCGAGAGCACAAAAACTACCCGCCAATCGTAAACATTACTAGGTATTGCTTAAATAGAGTTAGGAAAGGATGCCGCTATTTATCAAATATAGCTCTATCCCTTTCTAACTCAATTGAAGTAAAGTTCAACGTGTAGTAAAGTCCTATAATACGAGTCTAAATATGGAATTTTCGTAGGTCCCGACGAGGCTTTCGAGGAACTTCAAGGGGCTTGTCGACTTCACTTACTAATAATCCTTAATTCTCAAAATAAGGATCTTTATAATAACCTACATTCCTACAGTATATTAAACGCGAGTGCCCATGGATACTGGGTACTTCGAACGAGCAACTGAAAAATCTTTTTAAAAGAGGAAATGTATGGAGAGGAAAGGGGTGTTTTTGGCCTATGGCAACACAATGCAGAGCGTTGTTTCGCTGTCTATTTCTATCAAACCATGGTATCATTCCAGTTAAGGGCTGTCTAGTAATATCACCGGATTTAAGGACCTAACATCTGATATCTCGAGTGACGGGCGCAGTGCGGCATTGATAAATAATAATAACTGTCTATCGTTAGTTGGTCTTATTCACTGCCACTGTGTCGTGGTCTGGCGTATCACTTACCATCAGGTGAGGATCCTGACCAGGACGGTCAAATTACACTTGATATCATAGAAAATAGGTTCAAAATGTGATAGTATTAGGGTACTACAACGGGCTGAGACTTGATAACTTTATCCGATTTTCGACAAAGCCTGCCTCGTGCGTCCACCCGGAACTAGTCTATAAATGAGAATAAACTTTATCTTTATCATTGTTAAACAATTGTTTAACATAAAAAATCAACTATGGTAACGGTGAGCTCTTATCCGATAAGTAAGCTTTTAGATATTATCTAAGATTAAATACAGCCACTTATAGGAATAGTTTTATACTGATGTGAAATGCACAATTGTAAAATTGTTGCTTCATTGTTTCGTCAACCCAATTGGAGTAATGACTGATTAGTCAGCTATAATACTAAGATTTCCGGGTTCGATCTTCGGGAATTGCAAACATGTGTGTACATAAACATGCCTGTTTGGTCTGGGTGGGTGTTTTTATGTATAGTAGGTATGTGTTTCCAAAAAAGTATAAAAGTATGTTTATTCAATGTTTTGTAGTAGTACTACAAGCATATCGTTTAAAATGGGCTACATGGAGCTGCGTAAATGTTAGTAGATAATTTATTTATTTAGCTTTGGAATACCTGTATTCTGCTGACGGGTAAAACAGTGACTAATTATTTATAGGTATTTACTGTGACCTAAACTCTAAAATCACACGTTAGCAACCGTTATACTTACTTTTATTAACCCATTGAACGCCGAGAATCTAGACACAATGGAAAATAAGGCCTTAAGGCGTCATTGGCGGTCAAAGGGTTAAAGGAAAAGGACTTGACAACTATTAGGCCGTCTGCGTACTCGGTCATTCTATTCATGAAATATTTTTCATAATACCAGAACAGTGTATCAAAAGTCCTGGAAAAAGTTAATTGAAATAATAATGTTTAAATTTCAAATAACAACTTAATTTTAGTTTGCTTATAATCTCACACGGATCAATGATATTATATTTACCTCACGGAGCTCACATTTTGAAAACGTCACTATTAAAAAAGATTATTGAAGTTTTTTCCAACAAAAGTCCATTTTATTATTTCTATTGCTCACTCACCTGTGATAAATCGATGACAAGCCAATTATAACATGGATGAACTAAGTCGATAGCGTAAATCGACAAAGAAAAAACTCTCAAAACAATTTGAAATGAAATAACTCTTCGTAAACTTATGTTTAATGTAAATACAATGTGATGAAAGAAGATTGAATGGATACGAATGTGCGTATATAGAATTAGTTGCAAAACAATCTAGGTAGGTATTGTTTGATAAACAGCTATAGAAATTGAATCGTGAAACAATGAAATTATAATTAAATAGAAAAAGGAATGCTTGTATACACAAAGCTTAGGTTAAATAAATCGGTCCGGAGTTCATCTTCAAAAGAAAAACTTCATATCGGATATGTTTGATGTCACATATTTGTGTGCATGAACATGTTTGTTTGTAATGGTCTGTGTGTTTTCTATGTATAATATGTATGTATTTACAAAAAATATAAGTATAATATTAGTATGTTTATGCGTTGTTTAGTACCCATAAAACAGGCTTCACGCTGAACTTGGGGCTAGATGGCGCTGTGTGAATTTAGTGAATATTTATTTATATTTATCTTTCAATGTAATACATTATTATGAAAGAAAAACAAGCAATGAAAAAATTAGTATATGTGGTCGCTTTATTACTTTGTGATAAGTTTATATTTGAGCAATACCTGTTGAAAAATATCATGTCATGAAAAGAAGTCTAGCGTAGAACGACCATGGTCCGATGGACCGACCATAAGGTAGCTGGTGGAGGCTGGATGAGAAAAGCGGAGGACCGGGATATCTTACGCAGAATAAGGGAAACCAATTTCCAGCAGTGGACTGCGAATTGATGGATAATAATAACTGTTTGTCAGTGGTTGGTCTCCTTCATTGCCCTTGTCATGGTCAGGCGTATCTCTTACCATCAGGTGAGCATCCTCACCGTCCCGTTCACTACGTAACATAAAAAATGTACTACTGGAGGGACAGGCCTTGCTAAGTTCCCACACAGCATAACTATAGGAAGTGTGGGTCGTGCGGTGTGGTAGGTGTTAATGACTACCATGCTAGGATAGTAGCCAGGACCAATGGCACGTGTTTTTTTCAATAACCCATCTGAGGACCGACCAGTGCGATAATTGCTTGACTTGTCCGATCGTCAACCGAACGCTGCGCCATCCAAAAATTGAATAATGAACCCTAATGGCACGGAAAAAAAGTACATATTAACTTTGTGGGTCAACGAGCTGGACTTTCCTTGGCACCATTTATTACGTAGTAAGTATTCGATGTTTTGATCCGACAAAAGATAAAAGCCGAGGCAAAATAATTGGTGACCTGATACACGGACTGTGGAGTAATATCGTCAAAAATCCTTTACATAAAGGTTAAAGTTAAACTTAATAAAAACCAATGTTTATGTAGAGTCAACACAATACATTTCGCGAGTTGCAAAATGTTTTCCGTTGACTACAAAAGCGGGTTTCGTAATAGGAAAATAATGTGTACGTTTGCAAAAAGGGAGACCGAACTGCAAGAAGGAATCCCAGTAAATAATTGAGTAGTATCGACATCGTATTATCGATTCTCGGGCCATTCCAATTCATGAATAAGTACAAACTGAGTGACATATTTGATCTGCCAATACGTTCTTCGTGTTTCATATGGTATACACTAAGTACATATTACACTAAATTTGGCATTAGTGACCTATATGTTTTGCACGAACATTCTCATAATGGCAATCTATTCCATTCGTTCATTTTGTTTCGGTAGTACAAACGTCTCAGATAACATCAGCTAATAATTCTCACATCACGTACCAAGCGCGATGGACAATGCCCTATTCTACTTCGCCCTTCGTCTTAATAAGACATTTTCCTACTCACCTACCTTATAACGCTGGACATTTATCTATAATACCGGTTCTCACAAGGTTGCCCCGACATAACCGTTTTTGTCGGCGTTAGAAAAAGCGGATCGGGCTTACAAAAAACGCATGGTTCGACCATATCATTTGTACAATAAGGATGTCAATTCACATTTGTGAGGTAGTGTGGGAATGTTTTTAATATCTTTGTCCCTGTAATGGTTTAAGGATTTCGTTATTTGTTGGGTTGTTTACATTACATGCAGATAAGTTCTATTTACAGTGGTTGAATTCCGAGTCGTAATAGTATAATCCCATCAAACGGATTTAGCATCTAATAAGGAAGGTTTAACTTGCATAATGTATGACACATCACACACAAAAGTAGAAGGTAGTAGTGGAAATGAAAGAGGCAAGAGAGGAGCAACCAATTGGTGGCATCAATAAGGCCTATATAAAAGTGTATACCCACCTTTGCAATATGCGAGATCTCTATTGCACCTAACAAAGTAGAGCTAAAAATAGGTCACTAAAGTTACATTTTAAACAAATCAAACCGTATTATAATCGGTTCAATTTTAAAAGCCTTGATGCTATAGACAGTTTTAACACACTCTTAACTGTAAGATCAAAACACTTATTACTAGTGAAATTACCGGTTATAAGACACCTAGCATCTGTTGTCGAGCGCAGTGTCCACAACTGACTATCAGTTGTTGGTCTCCATCAAGGCCGTCTGTTATGGTGACGCGTATCACTTACCATCATGTGAGCGTCTTGACCGTCCTGTTCACTTGGTAACATAAAAAAATAGCATTAAAAACCTTTTTGTTCGTAGAGTTAACGTAATTAGTTCCTTTATCATACTTCATATTTTAGTAGACTATTCTTGAAGGCTGAGTTTACATAAGATAAATATTTCGATTGCAGCTTACTGATTTGACCATGAATTAACCGATTACTTAGCGATAAATACTATCGGCAAGCATTCAATGCATTTAGACTAAATTGTTGGAAAAAACTTGTTGGTTTTCAAGCAAGTTGTTAAGGTAAATCTATTTACTGAAGTGTATGCTCTAATCTACGAAGTACGCGCTTGGCAATTGTGTAATACATTAAAGCTTTTTCGAAACCAAGTAAATGACATTAGGTCGCTCTGTCGATTTTTCTTTAGGCCGATATTTGAAAGACATTTATCGAAATACGTGACGTGCCAAGGCCAACTTGTTAAGAAAAACTACATATGAGTTGGTACTCAAATAGGTAGTTAATTTCAACTTTAATTGGTTACACGTGCCTACGTGTTAACAACATACGACTTAATTCTACGAGTTCATGAAAAATGTATATAGATTAAAAACAATATGTTAACTGCGTATCTCTATTTTCTATAATTTTATATTTTTTTATGTAACAAAGTGTACAGGGCGGTCAGGACGCTCACCTGAAGGTAAGTGATACGCCTGACCATGACAGTGCGGCATTAAATGACACCAACAACTGTTGGACAGTTATCTTTGTATAGATTAAAATCGAGGTATTTTGGAATGCGCCTATCGGCTGGCATTAATTGGTGACAATTGCCTGTCTATTTATTTATTACTTTTAACAACCTTGAAGTTGATATAAAAATCGATAATAACGACTTAGTTTCGTTGCTATGCAATCAAATCGATACCCGATCGTGTACTGTTCTGAATGAATATAAGTAAATAGCTTAAGGAGATCGTTTATTAAGGTCGTCTGCGTACCTTTATACTCAGCCTATAACTTGCCACTTCAAGGTACAGGCCTTACAGCATTGCTATGGGGAGATTAGGCCATAACCCACCGAGCCTGGCCCGATGCGCATCGGTGGATGTTAACGGCTAACTTACTTAGATGACTTTAGTGCCCTTACGATTCTGATAATTTGATCTTGGTTAATTTAAAAAAGATTGCTTCTTTGTTGACTACGACTGTTACTATATAATAGAAAACTAATACAAATCGAGTGTAATCACGGCGTGGTCACATGTCGTGTTCCAGTATCAGGTAGAAAAGGTAACATTTCTCTCGCTACTCCAAGTCATTGTGGGTCAGTACACTTTCTATTCGCCTTGTTATTTGATAGCGCGCTAATCAATGTTTGTGATGGAACACGGCCTGCAGCGAATATATGTACCTACATCAGATGTACGTATAGGTAAGTCAAAGTCGAGTAACTATTGCCAATGTAGTAGTCTCTGTACTGAGTCGTCTAGGTAGGTACCACCGCAGTGCCAGATATCATTCCTTGAAATAGAAGTATTTTGCACTTCTGTGTTACGGGATGAAGGAACTGTAGCTAGTAAAATTACCGGGTACAAGAGACCTAACATCTGTTGTCTCGGGTGACGGGCGCAGTTGATGGAGAATAATAACTGTCTCTCAGTTATTGGTCTCCATTAATGCCGCTCTGTCATTATTATGTGTGTCATTGGCCATCAGGTGAGCGTCCTGACCGTCCTGTACACTTTTAACATAAAAAATTGCCTTTTCAGCGCACTATTTGGGTAGTTATATAACTTCCCTGTGCGGCTTTTAATACTGCGCTATTTAAGTAGACCCTTCACAATTTGACAATATCGACGCGCAAAGGGCTGGTAACATATTAGGAGAAACTGGAAAAATAACAGTTCTGCCAAGTCTGGACATTCTTCCGCCCCTAGAGCCTACGCCCAGTACATTAGCATCGCCCTATTTACGGCATTGACTATTGTTTGTCATTGGTAAGATGGTTGAGGAGAGTTCATCGTAAATTGTTCTATAAAATAGCAGACGGATCAGATAAATTAACCCTTTGAACGTCAGGAATCCAGACACAATAGAAAATTTAAAGTTTCTGTTAGTCGGTTAATATACGTGTAGGCTCGTATTTGCAAGAAATGCGATCATTTTAGGGCCGTCGGCTTTGCAAGCAACGTAACCCGATCCGATATATCGCATGATACTAATACTTGTTGACGAATGAACAGGTCCGGTTTCAAGTATGGGACTGCCTTAATGGACGTCCATTCCACTTGTATTAATGATATAGAATGTGAATAATATGCTGTGAGTGGGGACTCGATGGAGCTATTGCGTTCGGTTAACAACAGCGTAAGTGAGCTATCGCAATGGTCGATGGTAGTCGTTCATCGTTATCAGTTCATTAAACGTCTCCACCGAGGGGCACGACGGGTATAGGCCTTAGTTGTCCACGCGGGCCCAGTCACGATTCGACACGATGTTTGCCAAGGTTTCAAAAAAATGTATTTCTCATTTAAGACATAAATATCACTTACATGAGAATAGAAATAACAATGTGTATTTTTCAAGGATAATGCCTTCACCATAAGAGCGTCGGATAACGTACAAAATAATTTCGAAAACTAAAAAACACATTGGTACGTTGGGGGTTTTGAACCAGCGCCCTCTCGATCGGAACGCAACAGTCCACGCCATTGAGCCACCGACACTCTTCTAGAGCCACCGAAGCTCTTCATGGAAGTCGTTAACTGCTATCGATCCGCAATAGGTCAGGTAGTTTGTTAGGCCTTAACTCCTCAAAGTCATGCTGCGTTGGAAGCCCAGTCTCTGTATGGGACGTTAGGCTAATGATGATGAAGAATGGTCTACTGTCAGAAAGATAGCTAAACACGTTTTCTTTATACTTTTGTTTTAGTAAAGATAGATTTCATTTGAATTTATTTCTAGTAGTTAGTATAGCATTTATAACCAGAAAATATATTCTTGTATTCTGTTGGACATAATCTTGTCAAATCCGAGATGGTGCGAGCCTGATGACCGATACAACAGGTATGCAAATACCTAACACGGGCGTCAGTCTCACACAATCATAAATCGTGTTACTATGTTATGGTTTTAAAAAATTTAAATCTTTGTGATCAGAAAATAATTAATTTTAATCTGTTTAGGAAGTTGTGACCTGCAAATGAATCTTTCATCTATTTCGCCTTAGGCTGCATTCATCGACACATGGTAGAATCGAACGGTTGTTATAACATTAAATTTCTCAGCATTTAATATTTTATTGCCGTAAAAGATTAAAGAACCTATGTTAATTCAACCGTACCTACACAGTATTGAATTACGTAAATTCTATAATGATTAGAAATGTTTTGTAATTAACGTATTCATAAATAAAAAGTGCTGATTTTTAAGTAAAGGGAGTTGTTAACCTTTTAACAGCAATAGCGGCGTATAAAAGGTCAAATGGGTTATTTGCTGGACTATAATTATACTGTAGTATATTACGAGATAAAAATAAAATAGACGAAAATTCTGCTAAAGAATTTCTTATATGCATAAATAAAGGTGTGGCCAAAAAATGCTACAGAAACACAATATTGTTCCCAAATGTTCTGCAGCAAGTGCATTATTAATGCGATTCCAGGCAAGTTTGCAACCACAGAATCACCTCCACATGGTACAAAATTCACGTCAGTACACAATGTAGAATACGACACGGTGGGATTTAGTTTTTTATTACTTTCTATAATATATTACTTTCTATAATTATTCTATAATACGTATTGGGTGTTTTCTATGTATAATACGTATGTATTATTAAAAAAAAATATATAAACGTATGTTTATCCGTTGTTTAGTCCCATAATACAGGCTTCACGCTTAACTCTGGGCTAGATGACGCTATGTGAATGTCAGCGAATATTTATTATTTATTATCATGTCTTTTCGTATTGGTTTGGGTTAAATAAATATCCACTGACATTTACATCTAATCTAAGCGCCATCTAATCCCAAACTAAGCATTAGCCTTAACTATACTTTGGACCTATGCTTAACGCGAAAAACAAAATGATCCGTTGTCTTATTAAAGACAGTGTCATTAAAACCAAAGATTTCCATTTATTCTTTACTTAAGTGCAGCGATTACAAAAGGCTTAATATTCTAACAAGGTTAATTAGATTAAAACGATCTTAAAACAGTTGGCCACGCGTAGTACAATCTGCGTGTGGTGTGTCAGATCATATTCCCACATTCATCAGACTCGTAGAGAATGTATATTGACCCATTGTGTAAGAAGATTGCTAGCGGTACTGTGCGTACAGTTAATATTTTATTACGACACCATGCCATACTTAAAGTTTATATATCGAATTTACTTTTGTTCGCGATTTATTTTATCCCCTTAGGGGTGGAATTTATCAAAATTGTTTCTTATGGGATGCCTACGTCATAGTAGCTTTATGCATGCCTTTCAGCCCGATTAGTCCAGTGTATTGGGCTGTGCGTCGACAGATCACTGTCAGTCGATCACCTTTGATATATATATATGTATCCACATCTATGATTTAGTTGTTATTGTAGAGATAAATCGATTCCATATTCGTTTTCGATTCCATTTAGTTTTAAAAGCGAACTATTTAAAATATTTTTGCTTTATTGAATGGAAATCGTTTAATAATAATAATAATACGAAGTTACCAGTGAAATGTGCACACTTCTGTATGTGCACATATCACCTAATTTGTTTAATATATATTAAGGGGCTAACGAGTCGACAAATCACCTGATGAAAAGTGAACAATGCCGCCCATGGACATTTGCAACACCAAAGGAGCTACAAAATACGTTGCGGGCCTTAATTCAATACCTTTAAAGAGTTGATCCCAAAGCTTCATCATTTTATAATATCGGATAGCCCACACACCGTGTTATAATTTATTCCCAAAACTGTCAGCAGAAACTCTCATTCAATTTATCACCACCAAATTACGATGTAGTAACAAGCACACGTTCACAAATAGCGTGCCAGCTCCCGACCAGCACCAATTTGCGCTGATCATCGGAATCATTCATCATCTGTTAATTTTTAGAAAGGCAATGCATATACAATTGTTAGATCTCAATGGTTAAACGTTAGACATGCGGTCGAAAGGCTGGCAACTGTTAGAGTCATAGGCCATAGAGATTGAGACGAGTTTTATTTGTAACATAGTGTACCTATACTGAGTATTAAAAAAACATATATTTTTTTTTATTAATTATTGAGACACACACACACATACACACACACACACACAGATTCAAACAACGCGATCTTGCTCTAATTTAAATATGTCGCTTGTATTATGGCTAATCTACGGATACTAAATATACTTTCATTTGCAATATATACATTATTTTAAATAATAACATCTCATTTGTTCCCACACTATCAGTTTATATTGCACTGGAATCGAACTCGAAGCTTTTGGACTAACGGGCATTTTAAAAAACACCACATGGGTTGTCAAAATGAAAATATGAAATTGTTATGGCCAATGAGTGATTGCGTGAACTAAAACGGTATAGCGATGTTTATCTAGCTAAAATTATATATCAGTACGTGTTTATCTTTTAATACTTTATTTTTGGCCTTACTAATATAAGAACTATCTTAAACCTTGGGAAAAGTACGCTTCATTTAATTGCTTCTGTGATTATATTCCATTTAGCCTATAAAACGTTTGATTGAATCACAGTTTTATCAATTAACAGCCTGAGATATGGCTTGGTAAACTGATTTGAAGACCAGTATTAAATTATCATTTAAGGTTTCGTCATTCAAACTGAAGTAACATGTTGACGTAAGAACTAAGAACACATTATTTTATCACATGTAATTTCAGTCTATAAATTAAAAATAGGCTGCCAAATATACTCGCCCCCCAACCCCTCTAAGTTTTCAGAGATTGAAAGGTGTTAATTTTTTTTCCGATATGAATCATGTCAAGTAAATGTTTATTTAGAAAAAGATACATTACAGAATACAAGGACTAGTTATCTTGCGTTATAGCAACAAAAAATAAAAATTAAAAAGTGAAAAGTAGGGTAAAGTCCCCCAACCCCTAAAAAATCCTGTCGTCCATGCGCCAAATACCGTGTATAAAATCATCTACATGGATTCCCCAACTTCCATTTTTTTTCGCTAAAACAGTTAACCTTATGTTAAAGGTTTACTCTGTTACTGACCTTTTCTAGGCAGTAAATTTACTGGCTACAATATACTTAATAACAACCTTACGTAGGATGTTAACAACCGCATTGTGAACTCCCTTCTTTTCTGGTACGAAAATGCTAACGTATTATTATAGTAATACTGTTTTAGAGATGGCGGTTACCCCCTGCAGACCGTTGGCGCCAAATTTTGACAGCTATAATGTACCTACACTTCGACTGAAATACAACTTTGTGGTCAATTTCATATTGAGATAGTCTAGCTAGTCCAGGTGAATTTAAATCTTAATCTTATCGCGATATCGAATATCGAATATGTCAACTATTAACATAAGTGCTGTAAGACATAACTGAATAAACACTTTTTCATTTCATTATCACAGGATCGGAAGGATATCGTTACTACCATATTATAATCGAAACGTTTCGTTTTAAAATAACGCGATAGACCTGCGGCAGGCTATCTACTTACTATTCTGAAAAGGTTGTTAAAAGGCACCATGGTTTTCTATCTTTCCGTTTGGTGCAGGTATTGACCGGGCATGGCTGTTTCGGTAAATACCTGCACCGGATTGGACGGGAGGAAACCTCTTTATGTCACCAGTGCGGCACGGCAGAGGACACGGCGGAGCATACCCTGACAATGTGTCCGTCATGGACAACGCAACGGCGGACCTTAGTGTCAGTCATTGGAGGGGATTTATCGCTCCCTACTGTGATTAAAAACCATGGTAGATGGTGAAAGAGCATGGGAGGCTGTTGCCTCCTTCTGCGAATTGTTATATCGCAGAAGGACAGCAGAACAGTCAGCGGGAGAATGACCCTTCCGCACCTCCAAAACGAAAACGACGAAAGGGTAAAAGAAGGCGACAGTTTGACCGCCTTCTTCCCTCTGAACCAGTTCGCTGATGCTTGACGCTTAGCGGTGCCGGCGTGCACCGCCAATAGATGAACCACACAAATACTAGCAGGCATGCACCGACGGTGTCGCGGATGTAATATGTTTTCCGTAACCCGGTCTCACGGGAATGGAGTTTCGTTGGTTAGTGGGTAGGGTCTTCGACTCGAGTCCCACACACCCCCCGCCAATGGGGATAGTGCGTCACTGCATCTCCAGACGTAAAAAAAAAAAGGCTATCTACTTAACTGCTAACTTATTATTACATTTAATAAAGTACCTTGGAAATATCGATTTAAATAATCTTTAAGACGTCTCCGAAAAGAAATGCGCATAATTATGACGCCACCTCAATGCCAGTCTTAGAAATGCAAATCGCGAATCCACGATAAAGTTATCAAAATATTTGAATAATCGGTGGTAGATTGCGAATTTGAATTGGTAATGATAAGGTATCGAGACACACTACACGCGCGTAACTCTTGAGAGCAAGTTGTTAAAAGCATTTTCTTAAAATATATTCGCGTTGGCTGGGGTGAAAGACGTGGGTAACATTTCTTTTGACATGAACTTCATTTACGACTGTCATTATACATTGTATTTACGAGTATATGTTATTTTGTAAGTGTATAATATTTGTATCTATTTATACAGTCTATAGAATAAATACGCAATTTTATTTATCAGTTTAATTTTAATGTCTTTATTTTGCACAAAGGCAAGACCTTCCTTCTTTTTGATATTCTTATTTGTGAGGTTGTCTGGAAGAAATCGCTAAAGCGATAAGCCCGCCTACATTGCATTTATTTGTCTCTCAATCCCTGTGCGATTTACTTGTTTCGTGTGTGCATCAAATAAATTAATCTATATTTGGAACTGAGACGACCCCTGTGATATGGGTAATAGTTGAGAAGTAAGCTACTCCTAGGGTTCCAAGTTCTACGAGCATCCTCGAGCAGTACAAACATTTGGATGCATGAATATGTCTGTTTATATTGGTCTGAGTGTTTCCATGTGTAATATGTGCCCAAGTATTTATAAAAAAGTATATCAGCGTCGGTGCTTATCAGTTGTTTAGTACCAATACCTGTATGATTTTTTTATTTGAATAACGCTGCACATAAAAACTGTTTACACCTCAAGTTAAAAAAATGGATATATGTACTTATAAAATTCCCCTTAAGGTTGCGGTATGGTGTTTCTATGTCCTTTGGTATTAGACAATTATCTGACTAATGTACTGAGAAACGGTGATATTATTATGGGACGAGCAAATGGCTTCAAACACATATTTAAAGTATAATAAGTAAATTACACACACATTACTTTGATATTATTATAAAATGCTAGATCCAAATAATCAAATGTAGAAAGTTAGATAACTAATTAATTTACGACGCATTTCGCTTTTAATTTCGGCATATAAAGATATAATAATCTATTTTATACCATTCTATGATCCTCTATTATTTATCTTGAAAATACTTTTATAGCTACGATACAATATGAATTGCGTGTTTCAGTAATAAATTGCAAAAGTTCTCTTAATAATTTTAACTTTTTTTATATAAAAACTTTTAAGTAATTCCTGTTATCCGTTACCTTACGTCTCAATCTCAATTATAAATTTGATAAAAGATATCAAACGTTTGATAACTATTGCTTTATTGAAACGTCAATCGTCATCAGCCCATTACACGTCCCCACCGAGGGGCACGATCCCACAAGGGTGTATAGGCCTTAGTCGTCCACGAGGGTGGACGGATTGGCCGACTGCACAAACTTTGAATCTCCTCGCAGGCGACATCACGATAATTTTCTTCACGAATCGAAAAGACATAGGAAGGTAGCGGGATTGAACCTGCCCTTCTCAGATTGTAGCAGGGACCGTTGGTCTGACGTGCTCTCCGACGTACTATGTATTATCTTAAAAACGTAAAAGTCTGTTCTATTAATTTATCCTCTCGCTAACAATTATTAATTTATCAAGATTAATACTCGATATGGATAACAATGGATAACTATCATTGAAACAATACATAACTCAATATATTATAAGTCTATTCAACCTATCGAAGTCCACTGCTGGACATAGGTCTCCCCAATTTTGCGCCAGATATCCCGGTCCTCCGCTTTTCTCATCCAGCCTCCACCAGCGACCTTTCGCAAGTCGTCGGTCCATCGGGCCGGAGGGCGTCCTACGCTACGCTTGCCGAGACGCGGTCTCCACTCCAGAACTCGTCTGCTCCAACGGCCATCGGTTCTGCGACATACGTGACTGGCCCGCTGCCACTATATTATAGGTATCTACCTATTATTCTGTTAAGCTGTATATACAAACTAATTATAGGTGCTCTACACGTTACCCATTTCGGCCCAACAATTGGTTACAATTAGCTTCATATTTGACAGCTGTCCATATAACATTTACTAATTTATGTAATCAGGTGTAAACAAGTACTAACTTAATGCCTACCTGGTACAAGCAAACGCGATCTTGATACCAAAGCAGCAGTTTAAGGTAATAAGGCACCGCCTATAATACTGGAGTTAGCTCAATATAGTTATTATTGGCTGCCAACAAATGAATTACATGGCCTTAATAAATCAAGTATAACCTAATAATTTCAAAAACACATTGGTACGTGGCGGATTCGAACCTGCGCTCTCCAGATCGATGCCACCGAAAAAACCTGCCCACGCCTGTGAAGTGATTCAAAGGTTGTACATAATAATAATAATTTTTTTTTTTAAATTAGGGTTGTGACTAATTATTTTAAGAATTTGTGTTTTTGAGCCAATAATTAAAAATTTGGATTTGTCTGGATTACATGAAGTCGACAATCCGCACTGAGCTCGCGTGAACGTCTAAGGTGGATAGGCTCGTGACCCTCGGTGGAAATGTTTAATAAGCTGAACATGAACAATTCAAGATGTCTTATGGTGACAGCAGATTTGTATATAATTGTCACGAATCCTACTCCTTCCGCGGATCTCGTAAGAGAAAACAAGGAGTCGACACAGACAAAAATTTCAATAGAATAAATAGCAATGCTGTCATATTAGACCGTACTTTTCATAAAGCACTGCTATCTCCGAGCCGTCTGAAAAGCTTGAAGCTTGTGGCAAACACTTAGTGAAGCGTTTGCCACAAGCTCCAAGCTTAGTGAAAAGTGATCGAGGAGTAGGCCCCTAAGGGCCTAATAAAGACTAATCTTGCAGTGGCCATAAGGGCGGTTCAAGTAAGGGACTAGATCAACGAAAGCTATTCTAGTATAGAATTTTACAATCTTATCAGTCCGATCGTGTGGTCGGATAATGTTTAGTGGGTGAAAACGCCTAGTCGTCAAGTTTTATGGGCTATAGGACTGCAATAAAAAGTTTTACCTACCCACAGGTTCCGTGCGACCGTTGGGTAATATTTTTGCGGACCGTTTGAGATTAGATATAACATATTGTACGGGGATTTTAGCTTAAATCAAAATTTTTTGCATAATTTTTTTATGGACTCATATATGTATAGCCTAGCCGACCGTAAGTTTGTTAGAAAATTGAAGTGTAGATAAATATAGGTAGGAAATATATCAAATATTACTCAGGCAATTTCCGTCATTAAAATGTCTTTCCTCAAAATAATCAAAATCATGGTGAACATGCATATGTAAAGTCTTAATAGAATTCGACCACTCAAAACGTCCAAACTTTCAAAATAAAACGCAATGCGTGTACCTTGGAAGATGAACGCTACGCAATAAATTCAATTTCCATTCGTTGCGGGTAGTAATAGTAAATTAAAAACTCAATCCCCACACCTGAGATAAGGAAATCACGTTCCACCGCAAACGGCGATTATACAAGAATTTCCCATAAGCGTCAATATTGTACACGCCGAAAAAGCGCCTTTGACATTTCTTATTATTTACTTACCACAGAATCGCACTAAGAAAAAAATCCAATATTTTGTGAGCACAGTACAAATACAACTTGTTTCACACACACACCATACAATAGTCACACTGTAAATCCACTTAAGTTAAACACAAAACACTGAAAATGCGATTTTAAAATCGCACGAGTTCGATTTTCACGGTACGCGAAACGATAAGTCGGCGTGCACGCGTCTACTCTGTGACACTTATCACTCGCGACTAAAGAACGAATGGAGCGTACGACCGACTCCGCTGTGACCGAATGATACGAGGGGCGCGAGACGGCGCCGGCCCTTGTAGCTCACTTAAGGCTGTATCTATGAATAGCAATGAAGAAAATGGAAAATAATATCGAACCTGATAGCACGTGTGCTCAAGTTGTAGGCACACTTAAGCTAATAAAGCTTTTTGTTTCGAATTAGAACCACCTACTTTCCTTTGCCCTGTTAATGTTTGTAGAAATGATAAACGCTACCGCGGGAAAGGCAAATATAATGTTGGTCGTTCAACACTTCGAGTTATCTATCACATTGAGTGAAGCTTCAAAATCGCTTACGAGTGATATGTTTGCACAAGTGAGTGTTGTGTTTGACCATTTGGTTAGCGCCATTTTACGCTTTCATTGACAAAAATATAAAATACCGTGAAAACGATAATGTTTGCGAGTGCATTCGTAACACGTACTTATAAATTGTGAACGGAACGAAATGAATGAATGACAAGTGTACAATTAATTACTTTTTGCAGTCCAATCTGCTTTATTCGTTTCCTTTGTTCAATAGAGCGGCGAAACTGGGCTGCGGTTTTTCATATTGTGATATGAAACCATCTTTTTGTTGCGTCTCACTTATATAATACATATTAAAATAAAATATGTTCGAAATAAAATTAATTGCTTCATGGCCAGTTCATGGAACGTGTAACTCAAGCATATACTAAACAATTCTAATGGAATTACAAAGTTATTTTGTAATGTGGAGCATGAATTTTATAATGCGTTGTTGGGACCACGGGAAATGGTTTTGCGGTGGGCTTGTAGACTTTACGGTTTAGAACAAATGAAAAACAAAACCACAATCGACTGGGCCACTTCTCCTGATGATATTATCAAACGGTACAATATCTTCTTAGAACAGAATTATAAATAAATAGTTGTAGATAGTCTGTTCAGGTAAATGTACTGATGACCTGGTTACTGTGGCGGGTAGCAGAAGAATAACAACTAGGAATCGGTCCGCGTGGAAATCATAAGGAGAAGCCTTCGGTCAGCAGTGGACATATTAGACTATATCGACGATGATAATGATGAGTTTTTATGGACAAGATACCTAAATAATATTATGTGCTATTTTTTTTTTTTTTTTTTTTATGATATAGGGAGCAAACGAGCAAGAGAGACACCTGATGGAAAGTGTTCATCTCCGCCCAGGGACAACGGTGACACCAGAAGTGCCACCGGTGCGTTGCTTGCCTTTTAGATAGGAATATGCTCTTTTCTTAAAATTAGCCATGTCATATTAAAAAAAAAAAAATTTTTTTGATATGTTTTTAAATGTACTTTTTATTGTTTTTGACGCTCATGTTCTTAAATTTAATAAAGATATTTTGCACAAAACCATACCGATAAAAAACAGATTCATGCCCACAAATATAAGTTCTATACTCTAGAATCGAATTTTATTTAATTAATGGCAACTTATTAGAGACCCAGTTCACCTTTCGGCAGTTTATTACATTGAACTCCATTTTACGTGTTACTAAAAGTCGCTATATATTATATGTGACGATCCACATGATGTAGCAATTGAGACGTTAGCTAAAAATTAAATAAAAAAAAATATCAGTCGTTTAGTACCTAAATACATGTTTTCGCTTAACTTAGGGCTAGATGGCGTTGTGTGGATGTCAATGGATATTTATTATTATTATTTATATGAATAAATTCTGCGAAGTATGGATATAAAATTCTATTAAAAGACAAGTGAAAAACCTAGGCCCATTTACATTGAATGTGTGTATTAATCTTCGATGAACCGAAGGGCCTGTTCCAGACGAGTAGTGAATCCGCTTTGCTACCGCGGTTTACATACTAATAAACTCACCAAGAGAATTCCACAAGCTATAAATATTAATAGTAATAGTTTCAGAACGAATCATGTGAAGCCGGATCATGAAACCATTAAAATGTAAATTTGTAATATCACTACAAGTGTGGGAAACATATTTTTTATGAGGATATTTTCTGTAACGAAAATTATTGGGCAGCTATATTTACACTGTGCTATCTAGCCATACTTTATGCTAAATACAGGTAGTATTTTATTATAACTAAAAATTTGAGTGCGTTTGGCTGCTCTCACCTGATGAAAATGCAGACTATGGTGTATCACGCAAATTCAATAATGTGCGGTTACTTAACATCGGCGAAACATAGTTAAATACTTTTTCTTGTAAACACATATATATTTCAAGTATAATAGGGAGATCGGGCCGCGTACAACGGCTCAAAGTGCCTTCCGAAGCACGAAGGGAATAGAGATGCTACTTTCAGCTATCCATCCTTGCTTTGCACGATAGTTGCAAAAGCGCTATTTGGTACGCTATCGAGTCCCAGACATCGACATATAAGGACGTATACTGTAAACGTCGTTAAGATATTAAGATTTATTAGTAAAATTTAAATATATTTCTTGTCAATTAACTGTTTATTAAAAACTTACAATATAAAAACACTATAACACCACAGATTAAATAATATACTATACATAACACGAACCTAAAAAAAGTAAGTCAGTGTAATAATATTTCAAAAAATAGTGACGTTTATTGACTGCATAATTTTAACCAGAGTGAAACTGAACATGTTTGTATTTCGCTGCGTTCGAAATTGAACACAAACCCATCAATTTATATTTCGTCAACGATCTGCAATCGAACCGTGTGAATGAACGGAATGATTGACCGATTGTATTTAGTAGCCGCCGCCGCGTAAAGGCATTACAGTTCGTGAATGGAATTCTTTATGACCACACATTCCTACGGCGTGTCGTGTGCATCTACTTTTTGGGTTGTTGAATTACATTAGGACATGTCCCGATTTGCTTTATTGTTTGGTCCATGGTTTTAATATTTAAAAAATAAAAATTATAACCCCTGCCTTTTATGTAATGATGATGTTGACAATCTATATACATCTTTTTTAAAGAAATAATACGTAGATTAATGACTCGGGAGATAATTATCCCCGTAAACAATGTTCTGTCTGTTCTTCTGTCTTTCAGCGGTACTTAATACTGCGGGAGTCCTCTTCTCTCTTCAACCTATTGCAGTCCACTGCTGGACATAGGTCTCCCCATTTTGCGCCAGACATCCGGTCCTCGCCTTTCTCATCCAGCTTCCACCAGCGACCTTTCGCAAGTCGTCGGTCCATCGGGCCGGAGGGCGTCCTACGCTACGCTTGCCAAGACGCGGTCTCCACTCCAGAACTCGTCTGCTCCAACGGCCATCGGTTCGGGAGTCCTCTTAATTGAATATATTTTATTTTATAGGTACGCAAAAGTAAAACGAATTGCCTGATTAATATGGTATAGCAACCATAAAAAGTTATTTTCATCCAAATTTCCATATTTCTTAATCCATTTTATTTTATTTATAACTTTTTGACATGCTTACGATTTTTTAAACTTTTGACCGTCGTACCTATAGTAACATTAAACAATTTTATAAAGCACATTGCGGCAAATAGCGTTCAGAACTGACGTGACACTCAATCAGTCTGATCCTAGGTAATCTAATTATAAAGGTAACTCGAGCAAAACTAGTAGACTGAGCTGATTAATCAAAAATCTATACCCGACCTATTGAGCTGTTTGCTCAGTCGAGCGCTAAAAGGTGACTGATTTGAACTTTGCTGTAAGCCCAACGTTACAATTTTTATTAAAAAGCTCCCAGGCGATTTTGCCAATAAATAACCCGACAGTCAGCCAGCCAGTTATTTTGAATATAATACGTTAATTGGCTTGTCGAAAAGTAGTAATTGAATATGGATTGGTGACCGTTTTAAATACATTTTCATTTTACTTATTGCTTATTCAAGATAATTGTAATTGGTTCAAATTTTATGTAAACAACTCGGTTTTAAAAAGTAGATATATTACTCTTAATAAATAAGGCCTGTATGTTACGTAATATTTACACATTTTACAGACTCCGCTGACGAAGGAACCATAACAATAACACAAACAAATATTTAAAAGATGGAAAATGTCTCGATATAACTTTATGTAAGGACTCCTATTTTCAAAGTCATGCTGTTTGATTGTGTGCAAATATCGTCTATCGGCGACACATTGATGCATTTCCAATGCAGCGCTAACTAGTGACTACTTTGTTAATCATTGACAATGACATTACTGACATTGGTGAACTTTGTATTAGAAAGAAATAAGAAAAATATATATTTGGTGCAATTAAATTCTTACATGTTAGTCCTTTAAATAATATTTAAAAAATAACAATAATGCTACCAAAATTGTGGTTTAGTTCTATCCAGACGTAAATCCCATGCCATCTCGTTTGTTTTAAGCAGCAATTATGCTTTTTTAATCTACAATTTTAAACAACAGTGCGATTTAACAGCGTCGAAAAGCATGTACAAAATAATATTTAAAAACAAAATACATTCTATAATGAATAGTCACTGACAAGCTCTGGACGCTTGAGTATTTTTTTACTTATTCGTCAACTCTCTATTTTGTCCGTCGCGTGTTGGCACTTTTCGATTTTACCTACTTTTGTTGTCGTCAATTCGCTCGATCAGGAAATTTGCATATTATTGTATAGTCCTTGCTGTATAGATCTGAATGGTCATTCATTATTTAAAATTTTGGTTCTCCTTTTATAGACTGTACTTTACGAGCGAGTTGACAAATAAGTCATTATTTTGTAAATTAAAAACAAATTAGTACCCAAGGTCAAAATACAGGTTGCAAAGTGAAATAAACCTGGGTTTTCTCCCAACGCAAAAAATAGCATTTAGCTTACGAATGTAATAAATAACCCTAAGTCACTGCAACTTTAAAATTCTACTTCTCACCATTCCGAGGCTAAGTTAGCCGTTTGCCCCGCTCCGTTATCACATTGCCCGTTAATCTTTCTCGCTACGTGGCTTATCACGTCGGAGGCTGACATCCAGCACCTTTGAATAAGGAATCGAGACAATAGTTCCTTCAGCTGTTGCAGCGCTATTGTGTTTTGGAGCGTATTCGTCTTGATAGTACTTTATGACACTTTATTTTGGAAGCCACATTATGACTTTATTTTCCAACATTATATAGGTTCCTTAGATATCGTCCCGTGAAAAAAGAGTGCTATGCACTTTTGTGTTTCGAGATGAGAGCACTGTAGATAGTGAAATTACCGGGTATAAGAGACCTAACATCTGTCGTCTCGGATGTTGGGCGCAGTGCGACATTGATGGAGGATAATAACTGTCTATCAGTTGTTGGTCTCCTTCAATGCCGTTCTGTCATGATCAGGCGTATCACTTACCATCAGGTGAGCGTCCTGACCGTCCTATTCACTTTGTGATATAAAAAAATCCAATAACGAGACCAACTGTAAAGCACGGAGGTAATCAAAATGATATTTTTCAATCACCCATTGCTTTAGCTGATCAAGTTATAAATCAACGCGCTCTTACCTATTATATCATCGAGTTCTCAACTTACCAAACTAAGCCTCAGCTCAGCTCCTCGAACTCTACATCATAATGAACTAAACTAACTAACTAGAGCGTCGGTGGCTCAATGGTGTGGACTGTCGCCTTCCTAACGGGAGGGCTGAGGTTCAAATCCCGACACGTACCAATGTGTTTTCGAATTTTCGAAAATATATGTACGTTATCCGATGCTCTTACGGTGAAGGAAAACATCGTGAGGAAACCTTCATGCACGCCTGCGAAGAGATTCAAAGGTTGTTTGTGAAGTCGTCCAATCCGCTCTGGGCCCGCGTGGACGACTATGGCCTAATCACACACTATACGGGTAGGCTCGTGCCCCTCGGTGGGGACGTTTAATGAGCTGATGATGATGAAGTAGATAAAAGTCTTTGAATAGCTGTATATATTGCAGAAATTCAAACGGTGCCCTTTAAACGAGCTCGATGTCCGATTCTGAAGTTATACACAAGAGGCGTGCGGCTAGCGTTAATCTTGCTTGTTTGTTTATCACGCAGGGACATGATGCCGTCTCGTGTACAGTTACCCGATGGATAGTTTGACTGTACATAGAATAATATTGTACAGAAGAGTCTGCTGCCTAAAACGAGTTTCAACTTTTGAGTGTTTTTTATTCATGTTATTATTATAACCAGGACTATATATTATTTTTTATCTGTCGTTTAAATATTTGAAGCATTTGGATTTGGATACAGTATCGGTCAGTTAAATTTAATAAATTAAATTTGAGTACGTTTAATTGGCATTTATAAATTAGGTATTTATAGAAATTTGGTAACAACCAAAGCAGAAGCAATAAAAAATCTTACTGTATAAAGATGAAGAAGAAATCTATTATAAGTAAACTCCCACTATGCTAAAGACGTCGCTAAATACCAGGAAGTTAAATCTATTTCTTAAAAATTACAAAACTAGAAATCAATATTCTGAATTTTGCTTTACCATAAAACAGTCGTTAATTCTTACTTAATATTCGGTAACTACAGCAATTAATTCATATTTTAAAACCTTAAAACTATAGTCAAACTCGTTGTACATATTAGACAATAACTCATCAACACATTATCCTTTTAGTTATCAATCATATCGTCTTTTTAGATGACCTCATGACAGTAGGAAAAGATGAAAAGTTCTGTGGACCCCATTCATTTGGGACCACAGATTTTTGATAAAATTAGTTTCAGTATATATAATAACATAATTATTATCTTTGCTATAGTTAAGTATTAAACTTCGTATTATTCAAATTTGTATCTGTTTAAAAATCAAATCCTAAAATCATTTGCAACATACTCGTATGACAAACCAACCATGTAAGAACCGCTCCATTCCAAAATGGCGTCCGTCGCTTAATCTTTGGCAGTTTGTCCCGTTACTCCGATCTCCCAGCAATGGTTCGATTACTAGATTATCGAATCCCGCATCGTGCAAGGTCGCAGCTCGTAATAGCAGCCGCGGGCCACTCGTGACTGCTCGTTGGCAACCTTACGACGTTACATCTACACGGAAATATTAGACGGTGCCACTTCTGCTTCTGTTATATTCTATGTCTTCAATCTATCGCAGCCCACTCATGGACATAGATCTTTCATTCTGCGTCAGGTATACCAGTCCTCCCTTTTTTGTCCAGCTTCCACAAGCCTTTCGCAAGTCGTCAGTGCATCGAGCCAAAGAGCGTCCTACGTTACGCTTGCCGATGCGCGGTCTCCGCTTCAGAGCTCGTCTGCTCCATCGGCCATCAGTTCTACGAAATGACCAGCCCACTGTCACTTCATCTCCTTAATTCGGTGAGCTGTCGGTGGATTTTGTTAATAGTATATGATTTTCTTCTGTGTGAGCTTATTACATAGCCGAATTCAACCCAATTTCTATATGTTGACACAAGTAACTATAACTGCCCCTTGCAGTGCACAGGCCTTCCTGCACAGCATAGCATTGAGGAGATTGAGCCGTTACCCACAACACGGGACCAATGCGAATCGATGGATGTTAACGACTACTATCCTAATATTGTAGGTGGGACCGACGGCTTAACTTGCCCTCCGAAACACGAAATTATCTTTTTACGGACAATGAGGTGATTCAGACTGCAATGTCTTAACCAAACTAGGTAAAATCGCTTTTAAAATTAATTTGAAATGACATAAAATAGCGTGAGTCGCTCAATGGTGTGGACTGTCGTTCTCCTACCAGGAGGGCTGAGATTCAAATCACGCCACGTACCAATGTGTTTTCGAATTTTTGAAAAATATGTGTACGGTATTCAACGTTCTTACGGTGAAGGTAAACATCGCGAGGAAACCTGCGCACGCCTGCGAAGAGATTCAAAAGTTGTGCGTGAAGTCGTCCAACCCGCACTGGGCCCGCGTGGCGACTTAGGCCTAATCACCCTATACGGGCCCCTCAGTGGGGACGTTTAATGAGCTAATGATGATGAATAAAATAGTTATATTTATAAACTCTAATGTAAGAAACTATGGGGGAATCAATCATGGAATACGTTCCGCTTACTAATACTTCAACCAGTACACAAAATAGCCAGAGATCTACTAAATACACCAACAAGTCCCTTCAGACATACAACGTCAATGGAATATAGATGAAATGGGACAGATAACACCAATATTTCCCCACTGAACGAAGCGTAGCTGTTAATTCGTGCGCGGGCGACGAGAAATTGCAATCAAATTGCCGTTTCCTGAGCAATGATGAAGTCACTCCCTCTTTCCTGACTCGTTTGTTGGCTCTCAACTTGATTAGTCCTTTCCTAGTGATGTACTATAAATTGAAATACGAAATCGGATGCTTTATAGATAACGCGAGTTACGAGAGAACTTGTAAAATATACCTTGCTCAACAGATGTTAGGTCTCTTATACTCTTAAGAGACCTAACATCTATTGTCTCGGGTGTCGGGCGCAATGCGGAATTGATGGAGAGAAATAATAAATATTATTAATTGTAGATCTAAATAAATGCCGTCATGATCAGACGTATCACTCACTCAAATCGGCCGCTCATTCAAGTGGGAGTTACTTTATGTCGTATTGGCAGTTAATTTACAAATTGACTTAAACTATTGAATATATGGATATATTTTAATCAATATCGATAGACATTCCCACAGACCTATAAAGCTATTCAGGCAAAAAGCATGCATATAGGTGTTATGACAACTTAACGACTGCATATATATATATATATGCAGTCGTTAAGTTGGCCCCCATGTTAGATTACAGTTTCATTTCTTCATAGCCATACTGCATGAGAAGGCCTGTGTCCTGAAGTGGGACGTTATAGGTTTATTGATTAGTACATATTTATTACGCATATGAGTGAGGCAGTAAAATGACTGAATATTGTGACTTAACATAGCGTCGCTGGCTCATTGGTGTGGACTACCAATCCCGCCACGTACTTTCATTCAATTTTCGTATGATATGTATCTGACGCTTTTCATCATCATCAGCTCATTAAACGTCCCCACCGAGGGGCACGAGCCTACCCGTATAGGGTGATTAGGCCTTAGTCGTCCACGCGGGCCCAGTGCGGATTGGAAGATTTCACACACAACCTTCGAATCTCCTCGCAGGCGTGCATGAAGGTTTCCTCACGATGTTTTCCTTCACCGTAAGAGCGTCGGATAACGTACATATATTTTTCGAAAATTCGAAAATACATTGGTACGTGTCGGGATTTGAACCTCAGCCCTCCCGGTAGGAAGGCGACAGTCCACACCACTGAGCCACCGACGCTGACGCTTTTACAGTGAAGGAAAACATCGTGAGGAAACTGCGAAGAGATTCAAAGATTGTACGTAAAGCCCTTAACGGGTAGGCTCGTGCCCATCGGTGAGGACGTGTGATGAGCTGATGGTGATGATATCACTAAGTCACAAATTTAGAATCACGTGGTATTCTCGAAAATACGATAGAGTTTTCCTTTTAAAGCTCTATTTTTCATTTATTTATTGGTTATGGGATTACGAGTACGCATTCGCATTCAAATATTTTAGTCAATTTACTAGTGTACTAAGTTTCTAAAGCTTTCGGATGATGATTTTGTAATTTTTTTTCTATTGGAATAAGTATATGAAAGAATATACTTACCAGTAAACAATATTCAATATACGCTTATCTAACTGATAAAGTTGTTGCCAAGTTCCATATAAACTTAAGTTACATGGTGTCATTAAAATGTCAATCCCGTTTACCTCTTTGAAGTGTAATGAAGGACTTGAAGTAGCGCGAGCGAATTTGCAAGTAACAAGCTCAATTTGTGCTATATTTAGACGAGCGATCAATAAAAGGAGAACTTAAATCGTTCAATGTAAAGATACAAGCCATATTAAATTCGTCTTATATTTAGTTCGATTTGTCTTGAATTACATATTTGAGGTCCCACACCTTAAAGATGTATTTGATTAATTTATTTTTAGTGTCATAAGTGTACGGGACAGTCACTTTTGTGAAGTGATACAGCTGACAATGACAGACGCAGTTAATAAAATGAATAAAATAGGTAGTCATTATTTTCCGTCATCACTACCCTGCACCCAATACCCGAGATGACAGATGTTAGGTTTATTTTATCCTGTAATTTTACAGTGGCCTCATCTCGAAACACATAAGTGCAAAACACTCCTATTTCACGGGACCAGATATCGTTAAATAGGAGGACTGGAAGTTTAGGTAGGCACTGCGGTGGTACCTATCTAGACGACTCAGTACCGAGTCTACTACCTAGTAAACAGTTTAGTGTACATATATCTCCATAGCAGCATATCAGTCCAGCAATAACTAGTGAATAAGACCTCGATGGTAGCGGCTGGCGTGTTCAGATAACAATCATGCAAGTTAAACTAAATGCAATGGCCCGACCATTGCTATTAAGTAACTGATGAGTAACCGAAAACCTGGGCCCGCGTGAACGTATAAGGCATGTAGATAAGGCTGTACATATTTTACGGGTAGGCTCGTGCCCCTCGGTGGGGACGCTTAAAAGCTGATATTGATACATATAATTACCATATTTTGTCCCATTTGGTGTCGAGACCCTTGGTTCGTGGGGCCCTAGTGCTTTGAGGCTTTTTAAAGAAATTTCAAAAAAGTTAGTCGACATCTCAGGTGACCGAAGATCTGGCAGCTACCTTGGACAAAGAATCAGTCTGACAATTTAAAGGGGTAACGCTGCCAGTACCTTCGGTACCTTTCCCTTTCGGAAGGACCTCCCTGATCCCATCCATTGTTCATTCTGCAAATGAACTCATTGCTTCAAGATTTCTTGATGGACAACTTGAGTCTCTAGTATTTCTGTATCATCGAAAATTATATCACCTTCGAAGGCAAAACCAAAAAAACGTCCTCGACGGGTAAAAAGCAATTCCTTCGATAAATTACATCATGATTTTCGAGAGCTGTCGACGGTTTCTATCTACCCGAGTCCACTTCTACGAAGTGCACTTGAGATTCGGGTAGAGTTCTTGATAAAGATTTAGTCGATCGTCCAAAGTTTTCGATGGACCGTACCTATACGAATTGATTTTGTCATATATTGTTGGTTCTGTTGAAGGACTATCGGGGCTTGGAACTCTTGTACGGTTATTGATTTTGTTATAAAGAATTTCCGAGAAATCGAAACTATCCCGGGACTCTAGGTTTTTCATTCATGATACTTCTGTTATCAATACTTTATCACATAGCGAAGTAAATAAGTGTGGGAGTGCCAAAGCCTTAGCACGAATTAGCCGGAACAAACGGAGTGTTACTACGCAAAATTGTATTTATTTATTCTACAAATTGGTATTTAAAAAAAAAAAAAATTGGTGTTAAGTATTCTTCATTTTGAATTTTTATTCGTGTAATGTACCCAGTGACATTAGTGTTATAAATATAAATCAAACGACACCTCATATGTTACAATCCGTTAATCCGTTTAGGCTGCAGCAGGGAACATAGAAATCTATATACCTCTCTCTCTCTCTTTAACCTATCGCAGTCCACTGCTGGACATAGGTCTCCCCCATTTTGCGCAGATATATACCTACATACGCTTAAGAAACATATCCCTCTTGCGGCAGTCTGGTAAAAAAGGTTGCATATTGCTGATGACGAAAGAAGGATTGCCATGAGTAAAGTTTTATACCTCATGAACTTCTTTAGCTCTTTGGTCGGACCGGTATGAAAATCCTTGTAAAAATAATATTCAGAATAAAAATTAAGTGTATAATAAAAATATCATGAGCGTAACGAGATAATACTAATCGGGATAATCCTTTTAGAATTTTATCAACCTTGAGTCGAAGGATTATTGCTTTTTGTGAAAAAATATTGATAAGGTAGGATTAGCAATAATCTCTAATTTCATACCCGCAGTATCGGATGAAAATTCCTCCAATTCTACGCCACATTACGTCACATTATATACTCGTATATTTTGCACTCATATTATTAAACATATATAATTTAGCACTTTTACCGCCACTGATGGTATATCCAACAAAAACAATAGATTTTCTATTATGTAAAGGTTAAATATAGCATACATTTTCTCATTCCTAATAACCGTAGCAGCAGCTTTAGCTTCAGGTAGTAGTTGAAGGCATTATCCACGTGTTGAGTATCTTTTATATTATGTATTACTTAAATACACCAAGTTATTTACAATATTTTCGTGAGTAAACAAAAGCACCTCAGAAAATGGGACAATGGATATGTTTACTAGTATCATATTTCACCTTCATATCAGATAACTCATTCACCTTCACCTCCATTAATATCAAAAGTCAAATGGACGCTGGGTGTCAAGTTACACCTTACTTTGGCAATGGATTTCGGTAGGTTGATGCATGAAAGAGTGAGTGAGCGTGGAAGTTCAGTGACTACCATTTGCAACATTAAGTATACTATGCATATGACCTAATTTGGGATGACTGGTGAGCTTTATTGCTATAAGTGATAAATTGCTCTGTTTTGTTAATAACCGCCGAAGCTTTCATCTACTGATATCATTAAGAAGTCGCGTGTCGGCGGCCATTTTGGATCCCGTGACGTGGCGCGATTAGCGCCTACCCGATAACGATTCTCTACAACTCTATGGGCAAAAGGTAATGGCGCGGAAATTTATTGCTAGACAGCAGTTTTTATTTTTGTATTTTCTGTAATAAAATAAGTTAGTAATATCTCTGTACCTTTGGGAATTGCAAATGAAGGATGTAAGGGTAGTATTGTATGCAAAGCTGCACATTGCTGATGGCGTGTCATTTCGTGTTGTGTGGTGACATTTTTATTAAATGCGTAACAAATAAAAGAAATAATATTTTTTATCAATATTAATCACCCACAGTGATGAAAATATCAGCCTTTAACAACCCACTAAATTCATAAGGCCTTCCCGCACGCAAAGCCATGGATAGATTGGGCCGAAACCCATCACGCGGGCCCAATAATGCAATTGGTGGGTGTTAACGACCACTTAACCTATGATTGTAAGCAGACCTAATTTTTTCTGAACACGGAATATTCATTCTTTTCGGACAATCAGGTGATCCAGTCTGCAATGTTCTTATCAAACTGCAAAAAAATCTCACAAAGCGACTTTTCTAATGTAGTTTTCAATGGGATTTGAACCTGCAGCCCCCGGGTCACGAAGTGTTCTTAATTCATCGCTTAGACCATGGAAGCATTTATGTGATTTAGGCACTACGTCTGGTGATTAGTGCCAACAGTAGTCTTTAAATAAATATCCACTGGCATTCACATAGCGCCATCTAACCCCAAGTTAAGCGTGTATATTGTATTACGGGTACTAAACAATTGATTAACATACTTATACGCATTTTTTTGTAAATTCATATTATACATAGGAACTTTACAAGTCGCAAGTTCGGCCGCACATGGAATATTGCTCTCACCTGTGGGCGGGGGCACCCCAGTACCAGCTTCTTCCACTTGACCGCATTCAGAGAAGAGCGGCTAGAATTATCAATGATCAGGATCTTTCCGATCGGCTTGATCCTTTGGGTTTGCGAAGAGATGTGGCTTCGCTCTGTATCCTCTACCGCATATATCATGGGGAGTGTTCTGACGAGTTATTTGGGCTTGTTCCTGCGGCTGAATTCCACTCACGTACTTCGAGGCAGAATTCCAGATTTCACCCACACCATCTGGATACTTGGAGATCTTCTACAGTTCGTTTTGATAGACATTTTCTGCCGCGTACGATTAATTTGTGGAATCAGTTGCCATCGGAAACGTTTCCGGAACGATATGACCTGGCATCTTTCAAAAAGAGAGCGTTTTCTTATATAAAGGGCCGGCAGCGCATCCCTGCGACCTCAGCTGTTGCAAATGTCCATGGGCGGCGGTGACACTTTCCATCAGGTGAACCGCATGCTCGTTTGCCACCCTATGTTATAAAAAAAAAAACATAGGAAACACCCAAACCAATACAAACAGAAATGTTTATGCACACGAATGTTTGTACTGCCCGGGAATCGAACCGGAATATTTGTGTAGCCGACGTCTCAACTATTATACCAAATGGGTCGCTATTAATACTCCTCGATACACCATTGGTTTCAACAAAACCTAGCGCAAATGCTAACTTGTGACGTCAATATGATAAACCACATTATTCAGTAATTGACTGCCTGTCTCTTCGTTTAGCCTTGAACTCAGTTATATCAAAACCATAACCATCTACACGGTGTAGGTACTAAAAAATATAAAAATAATTTGAAAATTATTCGCAGTCAAAGCTAAGGCTTTGATGCTCGTTTTCTTTGAAGACCCTTTGATGCCACGAGATGTTTGTTAAAGTACTGGATAAGTGAAATAGAGTAATTGAAATGGTTATATTATTTTGGATATCTTTTATTCTGATTATTCTAAAACGAAGTCTGTAAGTATGTATAACATATATATATGTTATTGGTTTTTGCAATGTAAAATTAAAAGCTATCAGTACTTGTGGTTGCTGAATTTTCCCTTTGAGTGAAATAACACAAGCCCAAACTTACCCGTCAAAATGTTATTTGTGTCACGGTTTTCGTACCTGAAATTAAAAAATATATGAAAAAATATCCACATCAAATATTTTTTCTATGGAGTTTGGGCCGTATCCCAGCACGCGGGCCCAGTGGGTATTTACGGGATGGTAGATATTAATTTATGTGCCCTTTATTAATAAAAGAAATCAAGCAGAAATCAAATTTTAAAAAATTCTGCTGCACCAAGAACCACCATTTATGCTAAATCAAAATATTACAAGATGTCGGCTTTCTTGACTCCGAATAATGTTAATAAAAAAAAATGGCTTAAAAAATAGTTGATTTACTTTGTTAAAATTAGAATGTGTATATATATATATATATATATATATATAATATATATATATATATTATATATATATATATATTATATCCACTCTTGTCTGCAAAGTGCTTCGTAATTGCTTTTCAATGAGAGCTTTTCTATTCCACGAAAATTCAACTAAAAATAGCCTGGATTGAAAGCTCAATGTTTTCATTGGGTATCCTTTACCCTATTCATCCAGAATACAGAATTCTAAAACCTGAAGTGTTGAAAAAAATATCCATTAGGTCATATAAGACGTATTCGAGAAGACAACACACTCGTACATTCGAAGGCGACTTATTAGTTATCGATCGTGTTACTAAACATCAATTGACACATAGACCTAACGCCCAATTTAAAGAAGAAACTTATATAATGTAAACCAAACAACTAGTGTACACATTATTATATGTATTTTTAATGAAAATATGCATATTCTACATTGAAACCCTTAGACCAAAGCGTTTTAACACGTTGATTTAAACTCAAATCGCGCATATAGCAAGTAACCGTGGAGCGTTTGTCCAAAAAATTAAGATTAAATAAAGCATTCTTTAAAAATAAATCATAAGTAGTAAATATTTAATTAATATGATTATTTATCTATAACAATATTTTTTTTAAATTTCGCATAAGTAATTACTTACCGTTCGTCACGAACTGAAATTGTTTATGTTTACCTGTGATCTAATGACAATTTAGCAAAGGAAAATTCTTGAGTCAGCAAACTAAATATCCGAATTATTTTGTAATTTTTAGTGCGTGCTATAAGCGTGTTTTTTGTTTAAAACTTTCTTTTTATATTAACTACATTAAGACCGAACCCGACACCCTTGGTGAAGTACCCGACATCTCAAACATTAGAATAGAATAGAATAGAATTCATTTATTTGCTCGAATGTAAGTATTATACATATTTTTTACAATCTCTGGTGTCCTTTACATTCTACCAGTAAATGGCGTGCAAATATTAATTACTTATAGCTAAAATAATAAGAAACAAATTATCATCATTAAATGTCAAAGTATACAATATAGAAATTTTACAAACATATTTTATTATTGAGTCATTTCTCTTATTACCTAACCTACCTATAAATCATCTAAATGGTCAGTTAAAAAATCATTTAATTTATAATAACATTTATTAATCAAAATTTTAAAAAGCTTCTTTTTAAACTGCGTCATTATAATTACATAGGCCGTCATACATATAATGTGTCTCGGATGATTCTAACTGGAGGCATGTGTACACTGAAGTAGTGGTAGGGTTTATGTTCTGAAACACAAACACAAATCTACCGTACAATACCTAAAATACCGTTTACAGACGAGCAAATTTTTTAGTTAGGTTCATAAGTAATTTAAGTAAGAATTTAAGAACGTCATTAGCTCAATGGTGTAGACTGTCGCCTTCCTACCGGGAGGGCTGAGGTTCAAATCCCGACACGTACCAATGTGTTTTCGAATTTTCGAAAATATATGTACGTTATCCGACGCTCTTACGGTAAAGGAAAACGTCGTGAGGAAACCTTCATGCACACCTGCGAAGTGATTCGAAGGTTGTGTATGAAGTCGTCCAATCCGCACTGGGCCCGCGTAGACGACTAAGGCCTAATCACCCTATACGGGTTGGCTCGTGCCCCTCGGTGGGGACGTTCAATGAGCTGATGATGCATTTAAGTAAATTGTGCAGGATTATACACACTATTAGTGACATGTTCCATGCAAAATCCTTATTATAATGGCAATATAGGAGATGCCATATCTGAAGTTTTTTTATGTTAAGCAGAGTTTTTTAGTTTTATATATAAAAATTGCCTTCGTCAGTTAACGGCATTTTAGCTAGTGCACGGCAGATAGGTCGTCTATCGTATACGTATATAAGGCCTTTATCTCAGTGAATTTTAATTTCTTCGAGGCCTGTGTACAGTGGAATATTCGTAGCCGTTTGTTCTGAAACACGAACGCAGATGCGCGAGCTCAGTGCGTAACGCGGCAGCGATCGCTTTACCGCTTTACTGCCACTAAGTAGTCAGAGTACAAACTATTCATAGTATGTGCATACTTATGCTGGTAACTGCCTCGGTATTGTGGTTACGATCGTCGGTTTTACAACGTTACTTGGCGGTTCGAAATTCACGGAGATACCATGTACCTATAAAATAACTTTGTGCGATTTTATCCAGACAGGGATATTTTTTATGATTTTTTTTAAATATCCCTAGACATTCACACAGCGCCATCCAGCCCCAAACTAAGCATTAGCCCGTAATATGGGCCGTCACATACATCTTATACATAGAAACACCCATAACCAAAAGACATGTTCATGCACACATATATTTGTACTGCCCGGGGATCGAACCGGAACCGAGCAAGAGCCGACGTGTCAACTATTACACCAAACAGTTCAGATTGAATTACCTATTTATTTATTTATAATTGGTACACATACAGAATCATAACATCTTTAAGCAATATAGGAAAGTTATTAAGGCAAGACAATAATCCAAGAATAGAGAACTCAACATGACTAAATAAACTAACGAAAACAAAACTAAAAGAACAGGCAACTTACAAACAAATACTTGAATTTAAAATGCAATAATTTTAGAATCCAGTCAACTAAGCGAACAGGGTTGATAAAACATTTGACATAGATTTTACTAGATACAGCTATTTAAAAATTCAATATTTTGAATCGAAAATTACCACAATCGCATGGCTATTGGGAGTCGGGGCCGTAACCTATCACGCAGGTTCAATGCGGATTGGTGAAATCACCTAATTATCAGAAAATAAAGTTGATTCCGTGCCTCGAAATGCCGGCTAGAATCTAGATATGTACTCGTTAACACCCATCAACGTGCAATTGGAACACTAGGAACAAACACAAACTTGCCATTCCAAATCTCAGATTGCACAAGGTCGGGAACTCATTTGTGGGATTAAGCATAAAAATATTTAATAAGCTACCACAAAATATAATTGATTTACCCCTGCATAAGTTTAAGTCTCATGTAAAGTCGATTTTATTAAAAAAGGTTTACTATAGTATCGAAGATTATATAAATGATAAAAACCACAGATTTCCCAATACAGGAGATGGGGCAAGCCGCGTTTAAAGTGCGACAACTGTAAGCTCAACGAGCATACACTGGTTACCAGTTTACGCTCTGTGAGACGGGTCAAGACGCACGAATATGAGAAGAAATTACCGTTTTTTTTCCAAAATGCCATCCTGTGCAATTGTAACATGCCATCATCGCAATGAATCAGTAAATTTACCAAGAAATATAATAACTTTTCACAGGTAAGAACCGAAAATAAATTGCGACACTGGGACTGCCTATAAACTTGGCGGCTTGTCCAGTCTAATGTATATTCTGATGTCTGTGATAAAAACTCATGGACATGTTGATCTCCACGCCTAGACTACTTTTTTTTTCTTTGTTATCTATTTAGATTTATATAATACTGCTTAATAATACTTTTGTAGATTATATTTTTACTAATACTTAATATAATACAAATTGTGAATATAATTTGCTTTATATAATTATTTTGATTACAAATGATTCTGTACTAAACACATTTTTTTGAAAAGAGTAACTACTGAGTTTCTTGCTGGTTTCTTCTCAGTGGGAAACTACCTCCCGAACCAGTGGTAGCTTCATTTGACATTCATAAGTGTTCTGTAAAGAACTAAACTGAATAAACACTTTTCATTTCATTTCATTTCAATGGGCCACCGATTACGTTGTGGATTCCGGCCAAATCTCCCCATAGCTATGTGTAAAAAGCATGTGTACCGGGTATTAAGGACCTAACATCTGTTGTCTTGGGTGACAGGGGTCGTGCGGCATTGATGGACAAAATTACCTGTCTATCAGTTGTTGGTCTCAATCAATGCCGCTCGGTCAGGCGTATCACTTACCATCAGGTTCCAGGTGTCCAGACCGTCCTGTACACTTTGTAACAAAAAAAATACCCGGTGAATCTGTTAAAGCCATCTACCTGATTCACTAAATGTTTAATAGAAGCGTCCGTTAAATTGATAAAGAGTCGCATTTATATCTCTCCACGGCCATAAGATCCATTGCAAGACTAAGTCATCCTTCGATAACTAATATGTCATACAGGGTTACATTGAAGAGATTGCTAATGAGCAATAAGGCCGCCATTGAAGTTGATTAAGTTAAATAGTTTTTGTACAGTAAATCGTTTCTTAATGTGGAATTTTCCAAAAAGCATATATTACACTATTATTATAGATATATATATCTCGAGAGGTTTTCGACCATAACCCGCTGCGCTGATGCCGGGTGCATGCTTATTTAGCCTCATTTGGCGATATTAAGATTATTATAAGGCACACTCCATAATTTAGCTACTGAATGCATCCGGGAAGCGGTTTGCAAATAGGGCTGTTCAAATGGATAAATGCCTAACAGCCTAGTTATTTATTAAATTAATACAAAACATTTTTTTATATCAGTGCCTGCGTGGTTCATGGTATCTAGTGATTGATTATTTTTTAAGAAGCATAAATTCATAATAAGCTGATTATTTTTAAACTGTTTCAGTTCTTATTTTATGCTATCACTTATAGGCGATTGAGTTTTTTGGAACTAACTCCTGCTGTTGGCTGCAGGTGGCCTTAATAGCTTCACCAGACAAGTGGTAAGCGCTGACGCTTCACAAACTCGCATCATTATTAAGAAAATCAGTAAGGAATATTTAAAGTAAATTGTGTAATATATGTAGAATGATTTGCAGCTTATATACATTAAGCATGCACTTTGGTTAGTATTAAATTAGCCTAAAACGTAAGATGACTTTGTACTTCGGAGGGCACGTTAAACCTTTGTCGGTCGCTGCTGCCAATAAGCCTGAAGTTACATAAACCACGTCAGAGGCAATAAGGCAATTTAGAAACCACCTGGGTCGGTCTCATTAACCACCAATTAACAATAATAAATATCCACTTACATTCACACAGCGCCATCTACGAGTAGCCCCAGGTTAAGCGTGAAGCCTGTAGTATGGGTACTAAACAACGGATAAACGTTCGTACTTATATACATTATTTTTGTAAATACATACATATTATACATAGAAAACACCCAGGCCATTACAAACAGACATGTTAATGCACACAAATGTTTGTACTGCCCAGGGATCGAACCCGGAACCTTTGGTCTTGCAGCCGATGTCTCAACCGCACCACCAAATGGGTCGTCAAAACAAATATACAAGATAAGAAAAATATAACATTACGCAGTAAGTATATGGCGACCGAAATTCCCTTCAGATATAATATTAAGTGTTCTTTTGTTTACTGTACCTGTGTAAAAGGAGAACTATTTTCACAATTAGTTACAGCCCTATGTAACACACAGATTGATTTAAACACCGCGCCAGCGCATGGACAAGACAAATTGAATTAACCGACCACTGTAATATAGAACTTAATGCGCTCATTTCAAAGCTATTGCAATTGAGATTAGCTTTACAGTATAATTGCGTATTTTATGCCTAATTGTACTTTTTGTATTTAAGCATCCGGCCCAATGTACTGATGACTTGCGAAAAGTAGCTGGTGGAGGCTGGACGAGAAAAGCGTAGGACCGGGATATGAGGCGCAGTACGGGGAGATCTATGTCCAGCAGTGAACTGCGTTGGGTTGAAGCGTACTCTTTGGCTTATAATAATAATGATAGTTCACAACAAATTGTAATACACAAACATTTTAGATCCATAAAGTGTTAGTAAAGTAAGTACATAAAATTACTTATAACTATGTTAGTTAAAACGTCAAACTATCTCCTGATTTACCATTGCGTCTTTTAATGGAGTGCTTGTACATTATACATCATCTCGTTAACTTCATATTTATCGCCCCTTATATTGAAAAACTTGCTAAAAATTGCCGTATAGTAACGGCAGATTAGAATACAATGGTCACCATCCTTATTCTTCTTGCGGGTACCGTAATATGCTGCAATGGGACAGAAATTTCAGCAGGGCACGGGCAGCAATGCTCTCTTATACCACCTGACCTCTTATATAAATTGTTATCTCTAAGTCAAGCGCCTTGCCTTATCTTGAAGGAAGCCCTAAAGTCAGCAGTGGTCTGTTACTGACTTTAAATTAAAAGTTGGTAACAGGTAGGTATATCAACATCATCATCAGCTCATTACACGTCCCCACCGGGAGGCACGAGCCTACCCGTAAAGGTTGTATAGACTTAGTCGTCCATGCGGGACCGGATTGGCTGACATCATGCACAACCTTGAAGTTTCTTCGTAGGTAGAAGGGATATTAATAATAATATTATATTTTATTTTCTCTATTGTATTTTTCTCTTAGTTGAAATCGATCGCCTAGTTCAAGGGCAAGATGACGCTGTGTGTATGTCACGGGTTTTAAATTTATCAACTTAGATCAACTGTAATCAAGCTTCCCTTATTGAGATAAGCGTCTGTATCTTCTCTTTACACCACAATAAACTATACACCACAGAAGCTGCCGGATCCTAGATCAGATTAAGGAGAATAAAGCCGTTAATAGAGCACAAAACGTTATTAATAGGTGGCATTAGTGAACAAGTCGTGCTACGACTCCGTTTTTGTATGTAAATTCTATTACATTGGTAATTAATGAGTTTATAGTTCGCGAACGTCGTTAATCTTGCCGGCATGTAAACTATCCGCTTTGATTTAAGTTTAGCCGATGAGTTGGCTGACTGGCTGCTAATCTAACTTGACTGTTGTTCTAAGCATTATAAGGATTAATATCTTCTTCTTGCTTCCTTAATAATAAAAAATATATACATTGTTTATGACTTCCAAAACATTGTTACAATCATAATATGCCGGAATCCCTTTTAAGCAGTTATTGTCTGTACCAAGGGATTCCGCTCTCCTAAAAATGCGGTATCTTCATATTTACATATTTGAGCAAATAACTTTATTCAAACAATTTATTTACGTAAATAATGTATATATATTATATATATATTACGTTACCAGATTATATTTAATTTAATCGCTCAACTCTAAACTGACAACATTGAAAAAATATTGTTAAGTATATGTCTCCTAGATATGTTTCAAAAGACGAGAGGTTAACAGTGTCAATTCCAAACGTAGAAAAAGTGGGTACAAGAAAAAATTTAAAAAGAAAAAGTTAGATATCTTAATTGATATCAATAAAAACTACACTCTATCTTTGTATAATGGTATTACCCATATTATGTTAGACAACAAAATACTTTGTATTATCCTACTCGGAAACCTTTCGCTACCGGTTGCCGTACAAACACGAGCAAACGCATTGGTTTATGATATTCCCTGTGGGCAGAGGCCGATGCAACGCTACGATTTACTGGCCCTTGTGAAGTATGAGATACAAGGTAAAGCTGAGCATTTACTTAACATAGTATGCATATTTTATTCTATTATGAGATTTGTGGGCAAACAAGCAAACGGCTCATCTGATAAACATTCGAAATACTAGAGGGCAATGAAATGCAAGAGAAAGTGTCGGAAAGCGGACCTTGGGCTTCGAGGCGCAAGCTCCGAAAGTAACCGGGAATATCGCTGAGATGATAATGATGATGATGAGAGGGCACTGAAATGCGTCACCGGCCTTTAAAAAGAGAATACGCGCTTTATTTTTAAGGACGGGCGTCCTTAAAAATAAGTCGTATCGTTCAGGAAATATCTCCGGCAGCAACTAATTTCCCAATTTCGTCGTCCGTGGCAAGATATTACGACAATAACACACTATATAGAGTATTCATCTAGTGGTGAGAATGGAATTTAGAGTTTCGCTTCGAAGAATTTTGAAGAATTAGAGTTATGAAATCTAGAGAAGACAGTGTCAAAAATGTAGCGTAGACATCCTTCTGCCCAATAGACCCACGCATGACTCTTGGTGAAAAGAAGTCACTTGTAGATATTGCAGTAGGGGGACCACAGAAGACATGTTGGGATCATCATATCTCTAACTAAAATCACTTCACGACTAAAATGCTAACCATTTCACCTCAAAAACGGCCTCAATACATATATTTCAGGACCCATATCTGCTTAATTTGCTCGTGGTGTATTCTGTACTTTTGCGCGTATGTTGTGGTACTAACGAGACCATGACAACCTACCAGATCATCACCATCCGCCATTATATAGCTTGTATGTCTGTGGAATAACTAATTGTCAAATAAGAAAAAATCATCACTTGCAACGATTTTTCAATACCTTCCAGGGTACCAAAGAGTTAAGACTCAACGTTTTTCGCCTTTGGTCGTACAGCGATGTTAACATTCCTCCATAAACGGTTGCTTCAAGCTGTAAAATTATCAGCAATTTGCCACCTCACGCATGCGCGTGCGCGAGTTCTATCCCGAGGCCTTAAGTTCCTCTATTCAGTCAATAATATAAATCATGCCATTACAGGTCCCTCCTGGACGTATAAAAAATACGGTCGGTCTGTCATTGATACATAAAATGTGTCGCAACTGTTTTTTGTACACTGATTTTAAGCTAGAAGTATGTAATCGAATTGTTTATTTGCTTATGATACATAATTTCTGGATCATTTTGCTTGTGTTCTCTGTGGTTTTTGCATTTTGATTTCAAAACACAAGCCACGCTCTTTGCTTTGTTTTTTTTTTTTACTTTATATCTCATTTGTAGAATTGAGGCCGTAATTCAACAATCGTTTTATATCCATCATCATCATCATCATTACAGCCTAATATGTCCATTGCTGAACGATATATACTAACTTCATTCATAGTTTTAAGATTTATATTCCTAAATGCATTTTAAGCTATAGGGCGCAAACAAGCAAACGGCTCATCTGATAGAAAGCAATGATGTTAAAAGTATAGATTCGTGATATGTTTATTAAACAACTGAAAAAAGTGTTCCAAATGCAGCGACAGCACACATACACATATTTAGAATGAGCGTACATTTACCTAAACAAAGAGTTTACAATTGTATTCCTCTTTGGCGGTTCGTTTTTGAGGCACGGTTGGCATACCTTTATATATACAGAATATCATTGATGGTAAGGACATGTGGTAAATAAAAAAATATGTCAGACACTTATTGTCTACATTGCCCTGTGCCTAAGACGGCAGATGACGATGACGACGGAATCATCTGCAATTTTTGCGATTTGTTTGTATAAAATTTATCATCATCATCAGTTCATTAAACGTCCCCACCGAGGGGCACGAGCCTACCCGTATAGGGTGATTAGGCCTTAGTCGTCCACGCGGGCCCAGTGCGGATTGGACGACGTCACACACACCCTTTGAATCTCTTCGCAGGCGTGCATGAAGGTTTTCTCACGATGTTTTCCTTCACCGTAAGAGCGTCGGAATATGTCGTATAAAATTTATACCAATGTTTATTTATTTAATAATTTATGCACGCGCCGACATGACAAAACACAATAAACATGGAAATGTACGTACTAAGGCACAGCTTATTTAATAGTAAATTTCTTCCAGTTGGCCAAAACAAAATGTTACTTATAAAAAAAATATTTTTCAAAAATATTTGAAAAAAATATTTATTTAGATTTTTTGGCGTATTCAAAAATAGACCAATTACAAACTTTTTTAAAATTTATAGATAATATGACGCCTGCACAGATACGATGGACTAATTTAATTACAGTTAAAGCTAGTAAAGCGTCGTCTTATGTGTTTTTTGTTAGACTTGAGTAGCCGTCGTGGCCTTAATCACTGTGTATCAATCTGATTATACATAATCATAAATAATGGCAGAACTCTATGACATATATTCCTAACAGTTTCTCAATAATAAAACTTGTTAACTTTCGAGGGAAGCTTATAAGAGGATTCTATTGGGCTGGGCGGTTTTGTACAGGATCAGTATTTCAAATCTTTACATCAACAATTCCCCAATACTTAAAGACGGATGGTTGGTATGGATCACAGACATCAGAATATACATTAGACTGGACAAGCCGCCAAGTTTATAGGCAGTCCCAGTGTCGCAATTTCTTTTCGGTTCTTACCTGTGAAAAGTTATTATATTTCTTGGTAAATTTACTGATTCATTGCGATGATGGCATGTTACAATTGCACAGGATGGCATTTTGAAAAAAAACGGTTATTTCTTCTAATATTCGTGCGTCTTGACTCGTCTCACAGAGCTTACATTTGTCGCACTTTAAACGCGGCTTGCCCCATCGCTTGTATTGGGAAATCTGTGGTATGGATATTGCTGAAATTTGAGCAAGGCGAAAGTGTAATGGACGCACCTACAACGCGTTTAATTTTATTTTATAGCTAGGAATATAATAAATGGAGGATTTGGTTGGGCTGGGCGGCTTTGGTCATGCTACACATTTTTTTCGGATATTCTTATCACTGTAGGCCGCAGGTGGCCTTAACAGCTTCACCGGACAATTGGGGAGCCAGATGGCTTTCAATCCAAATCCTTATAGCCTAAGGGTGTCCCAGAGTGGGACCCGAACCTGGGCTTAGGGCATTGCAGAGGGGCTAGGTAACTTAGTACAAGTTTGGGTCGCTTTTAAGCAAGGCGAAGTTGAAAACGCTTTCAACAATATCATATTAAATTTTATAGATAGCTACGTATTATATCTAAATAGCCATCAGACCCATATTTCAAAAGGATGCCCATTTCATTAGAAAACCTTGCAACGTTTCTCCATAAAATAATGAATGCAACACAGGACTCAGTAATAGTTTACTGCAACTCCTTACCTCTAATAACCACTTGAAGAGCTACAATTAAGCTATAACGCTGTTAATATGGCATATAAAACACTGTACCGGGTAACTGTCATCTGTCCTCTTGACCGATACTCGATATGTCGGACGCTTCTTGCTAGTTAGTTCCTCAAACGTGTGGTGCAAGTCATAGCAGTATGCTTTTTATAAGTTTCACGGCTGGGAGTTTATACAGCGTAGCGCGCTATTTCTTAATCTATGGTTTATACAGGCAGTAAATTACTAGCTCCTATGTCTGGCGTATCACTAAATATTCAGCTGTTCTGCTTGCTTAGATTCTATTTTTTACGTTTAAAATGGCTACTGACGCCAAATAATTCACAAAACATCCCGAAAATTTAACTGGCAACTCGGGGGTTCGGCTTCCAAGTCATTTGATTTTATTTGATACTAAAAATTAGTGAATAAGTCATCAAAATACTGCCAAATCAAAGAATAAAGGCTGTGTAAAAACCAAGCAGCATGCGTTTATTTTCACTACAATTCTACCAAATGCAAGTTTCAGAGTCTATCTTTACAATATAAGTACAGCTTTCCGCAATACCCCATTTCGCACCAGTATATTTAACTTTGCAATCAATTTGCAATATGCGCAGTCAATATTTGCTTATATTTGAAAGCACGATTCGCCGTCTGCTGTCACTTAATCTGGCAAGTTTTTTGCGTAGCACGGTCATACTTAATGGTAGCGGCTCCATTGAACCATCCACGCCTTGATACCCGTGGACCCGTTGCATCAGTTATGTTTGATACAAAAGAAAACAAATTATTAAATAATTCACTGAGGGTTTTAACAAAAATCTCTCTCTCACTCTACAATCTATCGCAGTCCACTGCTGGCTACAGGTCTCCCCCATTTTGCGCCAGATATCCCGGTCCTCTGCTTTTCTCATCCAGCCTCTACCAGACCTTTCGCAAGTCGTCAGTCCAAACGTAAATCTATTATGAGGTTATTATACTCTTATCATTTATGGTTTATATTTCAATAATTTGTGACGACTGATTGTCATGAAGACATTCTGAAAATATATAAATAAATATTAAACCCAATGATATTCTGTAAATACAAAGGTAGATACGCCATCCGTGCCTCAAAAACGAACCGCCAAAGAAAATACAGTTGTAGGCTCTTTGTTCAGGTAAATGTCCGTTCATTCGCAATATGTGCATGTGTGCTGTCGCTGCATTCGGAACACTTTTTTCGATTGTTTTGTGCGCATATCACGATTCTATATTTTTTACATCATTGCCTATACATAATCAAATCATGACCAAAACAGATACTTTCCACAGCCTAAGCGAAATCCTTGAAGGCTTCCCTTACAAATCGAGGCAGCATACCGCAACGTACGAAGACGCATGTAGCCTCACAGGAGGACCTTTGACAAAGTAATGACGCCGCAGACAAAGCATCGCCCCCACTACTTATCTCCCTTCTGCGTAGGGTGACAATGCGTTAGTGATCCACTCGGTGGACATCGCGGTTTGTCATATTTTTTTCTTTCTTCATACAAAATACAAATACAGTTACAATAAACAAACAGTTAGGTGTAAACATAATCTTATTCGAGTTTTTGACGTACACCAGAATCGTCATACTTGTTCACGTCATAAATTATAAAAAAGACACTTAACATAAACATACATTTTCATTGACAAAGAGGAAACACTTCAATTATATGTAAAACATAATGCAGGTAATCTAAACAAAAATTACAATCTTACTGGGCGAAAGACACGTAGAATGTATGTGGGTCAAAGAAGCTATCTGTCCCATTCTAACATGCTATGCTCTGCATAGAGCGTCGGTGGCTCAGTGTTGTGGACTGTCGCCTTCCTACTGGGAGGGCTGAGGTTCAAATCCCGACACGTACCAATGTATTTTCGAATTTTCGAAAAATATATGTACGTTATCCGACGCTCTTACGGTGAAGGAAAACATCGTGAGGAATCCTTCATGCACGCCTGCGAAGAGATTCGAAGGTTGTGTGTGAAGTCGTCCAATCCGCACTGCCTGACGACTAAGGCCTAATCACCTTATACGGGTAGGCTCGTGCCCCTCGGTGGGGACGTTTAATGAGCTGATGATGATGATGATGATGCTCTGCATATCAGTTCATACTTGTTGACAACACAACTTATAGAATAGTATATATTCATAATCAAAATCATGTCCCCACCGAGGGGCACGAGCCTACCCGTAAAGGGTGTATACGCCTAAGTCGTCCACACGAGCCCAGTGCAAAAAGGCCGACTTCACACACAACCTTTGAATCTCTTTGCAGGCGTTCGTTTCCTCGCGATGTTTTCCTACACCGTAAGAGCGTCGGATAACGTACATATAATTTTGAAGTTTCGGAAATAAATTAGTACGTCGCGGGATTTGAATCTGCGCCCTCGATCGGAAGGCAACAGTCCCCACCATTAAGCCACCGACGCTCTCAAGTCTAGATTAAAATAAGTAATATTGGTAAGTAATTGAAATCAAATACAGCTATTCGCAGCAGTATTTAATGACAGGACACCTCTAAAACAAGATACATACAATACAGATTGACTATATAATTTTATATGTACTTTATTAGTACTCGTAAAATGCATGCTGGCAATTTTTTACAATTTTTTTTAGATAATGCAACATAACAAGATTCAAAATGTTTCATACTTACGTACATGATTGTGCTTAAACTATTCCCCGGTGACTTCACACAGGATTCAAAGTTTTTAAAAATAAACTTTCACATCAGCTAACCAAAATAAGAACAATAAAAACAGTATGACAGTAAATCCTAAATCTAGATTGTGAATAAATTATACATATTAGTTCATATATATTAAACACGAAATAATAACAAAATCTGTTCTGCAACACGATTACTGTCGTACATAATAGCGTAACAATCAATCAAGTCCAAAATCAAGTCGAATATAATTCAAATATAAAGTTATCCTAATCTAATGCTGTAAAATGATTGTCACCGCCCTCAAAGAATGCAAGTGCCACCCGCCATTACAGAGCTCACGTTTTGATTCGCGACAAGAGTGGCAGCCCTCAGCCCCCCAGGGTTGCTACCGCGTCGAATTGGGTGCTGCTTACTTGAATAATAACAATTAGCCACCGCTTTCGCCAGCCTCTTCAAAACTGCTGAGGTTGATAGAGTTCTAATTTACTCGTATGTAGTGCATAGAGATTTATCGTGAAGTATGTATGATTATCTGTTATTTAGTACCCATATGTATACTGATGAAAAATGAATAGATTCGTGATATGCTCACAAATCAAACGAAAAAAGTGTTCCGAATGCAGCAACAGCACACCCACACATATTTCGAATGAGCGTACATTTACCTAAACAAAAGCCTATAAACTGTATTCTCTTTGGCGGTTTGTTTTTGAGGCACGGGTGGCGTATCTACCATTACATATATAGAATTCATTGCATATTACAGGCTTAATGTTTAGTTTGGGAATCGGTATCATTTATCTATTTATTTACTAGATACACTCGGTACTGAGTCGTCTAGGTAGGTAGGTACCACGGCAGTGGCAGATATCGTCCCGAAAAATAAGAGTGTTTTGCATTTCTGTGTTTCGGGGTGAGGGCACAGTAGCTAGTAAAACTACGGGGTATAAGAGACCTAACATCTGTCTCGGGTGACAAGCGCTTAGCAGTGTTGACGGAAAAATAATGATTACTTACTATTATAAACTTCCTTCAACATTGCTTCTGTCATGGTCAGGCGTATCATTTACCACCAGGTGAGCGCACTGACCGTCTCGTTCACTTATGTCATAAAAAGAATCTATTGTTTGTGAGGAAAATCATCTCTAGCACGCCTTTAACCGTCTATCATCTCATCAGTAATATATAATTGAAAATTTACTCGATTCTCTTTGCAATAATATCCAATCCCATAGCATAAATTACAACGACTAGAAAGTCAGCTAATCTATGCTTACAATAACCAATGTACAAAGCTAATGAACACAAAATTGATAATACATTCTTGTAATAAATCCTTGATTAGCCGGATATACAAGCATAGTTTATTCAGGCAACCATTCGGTTGAAACTTGCATCGAAGTTTGTCGACCGCCGCGGGCTTTTGGAATAGGAACCATGGTTTAATCCAGCTAAAGTTAGTTGCAATCATGTTTGAAATATATAAACATATTCATATGCTTGACGTGGCTAGTATATGTATGTTAACCATACTATTTGGAGTACAGGTGTGGAGTAGATATTAACTTCTTAATTTTTTTATGTTATAATGGATGGTCAAAACGCTTCCCTGATGGTAAGTGATACGCATGACCGTGACCGAGCGGCATTGAAGGAGATCAATAACTAATAGACAGTTATTATTTTCCGTCAACACCGTACTGCGCCCGACACCAAGACACGGATGTTAGGTCTCTTATACCCGTAATTTCACCAGCTACAGTGCCCTCATCCCAAAATACAAAAGTGCATAACACTACTGTTTCACGGGACGATATCTGGCACTGCGGTGGTACCTACCTAGACGACTCATTATCAAGTCTACCACTTAGTTAATGTTTATTTTAAAATTGCGTTTGAATGTTCTTCGTCATGACTATCATCAGCCTATAAATATAAGTGTCCCCGTGGGGTCCGAAGTATTCGAACCAACGACTCCTGGATCACGCAACGAACTAAACTACACGGTAACGGACAACGGTTATCATCTTTCGTTCGATAAAATACATGTACCTGTCATCATTAAAATCATCAGCTCATTTTACATCCCCGCCGAGGGGCACGAGCCTATAGGGTGTATAGGCCTTTGAAGGCCTTTGAATCTCTTCTATGGCGTGCGCATTTTTCTTCATGTTTTTCTTCATGTTGAGCTTCGGATAAACGTACATATAATTTCGAAAATTCAATAAGACATTGGTACGTGGCGGGATTTGATCCTGCGCCCTCCAGATCGGGGGCAATAGTCCACACCAATGAGCCACCGACGCTCTATGTACAATGTAAAAGAATGCCTATTGCATCCTAGTCAGTACGAACTCCTACGATTACACGCATAAGCAATGAAAAACATGTCATAGTATTTTAAACGGTAACACCTTTAAGTAAAGCTCAAAACAGCACTAATCGTTATCTGTAGAGGGCTTGAAATACGCATGTCACTCCAGTTCCCCATTCATTACCAAGCTTACGGTGCTACTAAATGTTCCCGTCATAACCGGTCTGATTGCGGATGGTTATCGTTACGATTCGTTTCGTCACTATAACGGGTTAACCGGTTACGTAACTTGTATCGGTTTGTATAAACATCTTGAGCGGGACTACTGCCCGGATTTTTGTGCGTCAATTACCATAAATTGGGTTACAACACAATAACATTATGCCAGTTTAAGCGTCGGTGGTTCAATGGTGTGGACTGTTGCCTTCCTACTGGGAGGGGTGAGGTTCCAATCCCGCCACGTAGTACCAATGTGTTTTTGAATTTTCGAAAATATTATGAACGTTATCCGACGCTCTTACGGTGAAGGAAAACATCTTGAGGAAACCTGCGCACACCTGCAAAGAGATTCAAAGATTGTGCTCGTCCAACCCGCATTGGGCCCGCGTGGACGACTAAGGCCCAATCACCCTATGAGGGTTAGTTCGTGCCCCTCGGTGGGGACGTTTAATGTACTGCTGATGATGATACTTGAAACTGTATTTTATGTAAGGGACTTCAATTCAATTCAATTCAATTTATTTCATAAAACAATATACATTCTGTGGAAAAGGTATATTAGTATAAAGTATATAAAAAAATAAAACTATACAATTAAAAATGTCCTATCTTTAATACATTAAATACAATTAATTATTAACGTCAATTTCCATTATAATCACTTTATATTACACTTTATATATTATAATCACATTATAAACACAATCAAAAATATTTGCTTAAAAGTAAAACCTAAAATGTAAGGCAAACTCTGAAAGTTTAGAGTCTAAACATTTATATTTCATCTCTAAATTTCGAGCTTCACTATTCTATGAGTGGGTAGTACCCTTTAAAACGGATGCCATTGCTGAGCATTGGAATTTAATAACTGTTTGCTCGTTGGCGATAACTGGTCAGTGCAACGGTACTGTATTTACTTATGGAAGCTTTAATTGCGCCTTCCGCCGCCAAAGAGTTACTGTGCAACTATCTGGAGAAGTCCCAGTCACTTATCCTGACCTAATAAAAATAAGATTTGGTTTTTATTTTCTTATTATACTGTTCATAAAAAAATATTTCTGATCTTTACCGAACTCACATGCTTGCGTATGTAAATACATCAAGAGGAACGAATCAAATCAAACATCAATATTATGTAGTAGATAGATGATACAGACCACAGACATCCGAATATACAATTAGACTGGACAAGCCGCCAAGTTTATAGGCAGTCCCAGTGTCGCAATTTCTTTTCGGTTCTTACCTGTGAAAAGTTTTTATATTTCTTGGTAAATTTACTGTTTCATTGCGATGATGGCATGTTACAATTGCACAGGATAGCATTTTGGAAAAAAACGTAATTTCTTCTAATATTCGTGCGTCTTGACTCGCCTCACAGAGCGTAAACTGGCAGCCAGTGTATGCTCGTTGAGCTAACATTTGTCGCACTTTAAACGCGGCTTGCCCCATCTCCTGTATTGGGAAATCTGTGATACAGACAGACATGCTATAAATTAAACTCAGTGAGCACTGTATTTGCGGGATTACGGGCTTCCGCGTTGACAAGCTCATTGTAGTCCGCCATGATTGGTCGATCGTATTACGGATGCTATAGGTGAAATTTGATTGTTGGAGCTGCGAGATGACCCTATATTTACGTAGAACACTTACCAACAGCTAGTGACAGGTCGCTCGAAGAGCCTGGATGAGACAAAAGGAGGTCCGGGTTATCTGGTGCAAAATGAGGAAGGTCTATTCAAGCCTATTTGAACTGCAGCGAATAGTTTGGAAATAGAGAGAGTGCTACACCACTAATGGATTCTCCAGACACCTTTTATGAAAGGATTTGGTTAACGATTTTAGGTGATATTTAAAAAATATAGTCCTAAAGTGGACTTGGCAAACAATACTAAATTGATTTGAAACCTATTAAAATATTATAATAATAATAATAATTCATTTATTTGGAATATGGTACAAGTTGTTATTGAGATTAGTGCTTCCGACATACTCTATCGAAATTCGATGTGCAAATGTTCTTAATTGAAGTTATTCAACAAAAATATTACTGTTATCAAAATAAGCTTTTATAATTTGCTAGTTATATATGTCTATACTGTCACATTAATGTTATGTCAAGGTTACGGAATTATAAAATATGTCAAAGTTTGCACTCACATTCATCATTTTGGTCACAATATAAGTATAAATTATGAATATAAAGGTTGTAATTATTGTTACATCTTGAATTTATAATTAATACCACAAGTCAATTTAAAAAATGTAATTTTTTTTCATTTAGATAATCAGTTACTGAATAATACATTTTGTTAATAAGAAAATTAAAGAATTTATTTTTAAATTCTTGATAAGGCAGAGTTTTAATCGTTGCTGGCATTTTATTGAAAATCCGTACTGCCATACAATTGACATTTTTAGAATAAAGTGTTAGTCTTTGGGGTGGGACTACTAAATCGTTTATTATCCTGTTATAGTTGATATCTATATCTAATAGTCCTAAAATTCTAAACCTGTTAAGTATTATTTTTACTATAAATTTTGAATATTTATTTAAATATAGCGCCGCAAAATTATATAAAAGTGGCTGTATCCTATCATTAAACGAGAAACTGTTTTCAGTAGAAGATTCCCAGTAGCTTGTAATCAGGTTAAAATGAATCATAATTTCTGAGTTTTGCTCGCCCTTCACGCAAAAAAATATCCCAAGGTATACTAAAATGCTGCGGTGCCTAATTTAATGAAGCTAAATTAGAAGGCTTAAAACAGAAATGGTTTGTAATTATGGAAGGCTGTAATTTTATTTTTTACTACTTTGTTGTAATTTGCTTTTAAGGCATGTGTTTAATTTTTAAACTTTGTCATATCAATGAGTTACTATTAGGTTATTTTGACAGGCCTTAATTAAAAAAAAATCTCGAAATATATTTTTTTACTTATCGCGTAACCTTAATCTTAAGATAACTAGTAAATCTGATCCGTCTTGTCTACTGCCTTTTAAACTTGCTCACCCTTTAACTAGCGATCAACGAACTTAATGATAAGTAGCTGACTGTTGGTTACTCTATCAGCCATTCCATAATAATAACACACATATACTAATTACTTAGGTATTTAGTGTCTAATTAAACTGAGGCCGGCCACCACATTGCTTGTCTACCAACCCGTCAGTTCCTTTAATTACCAATCGGAAGCGTCGTCTCAAGAACACGATGGGTCGTCACGAGCGTCCGGAATAGAAGATGTTATCGATTGGCCGATTCCGCTTTTTTAAAGAAATTTAATGAAAGCGTAGGTACAACTGTAAGTAAAAAATTGTTATAAATAATAAAAAAACTGCCCAGATTCATAAATTGTCGATTCATTGTCAGATATATTTTTTTGAGAGCGTTGGTGGCTCAGTAGTGTGGACTGTCGCTTTCCGATCGGGAGGGCGCGGGTTCGAATTCCGCCACGCACAATGTGTTTTCGAATTTTTGAAATGATATGTACGTTATCCGACGCTCTTACGGTGAAGGAAACCTGCGCACGCCTGCGAAGAGATTTTACGGTTGTGCGTGAAGTCGGCCAATCCACAATGGGCCCGAATCGTGCTCCTCGGTGAGGACGTTTAATGAGCTGATTATGAAGATTTTTTTTATTAATTGGTTTTTTCTTTTACCTACTGGGTGGCTTAAAGATGTATTTGCCTTTCAAGATTCCTAAATAATGTGAGTAGAAATGCGATTGCATTTATATGGAGTACCGTTAAGGACAAATTTATTATTGTACAGTAACACCGGAGGCAGGGTCACGCAGCCTCTTGAGCGCGCAAAAGATAGCCATCGATATGATATAACTCAATTGCGGACAGTATAACCACGATTTTGCAAATAATGGGATATGCCCTACAGTTCTGGCGAATCACGATTTATAGTAAAATTACCGAGTACTTGTAAGAGGCCTGCTCTCTGTGGTCTCGGGTGATGGGTGCAGTGTGGCATTGATAGAGAAATAATAACTGTCTATCAGTTTTTATTCCTTCCAATGCCACTCTGTCATGGTCGCGGTATCACTTACCATCAGGTGTGTCCTGACTGTCCTGTACACTCTATACAATAATAATTTGAATCAAATAAGCCGTGATGAGAATTTGTGCATACTAGTAATAAACTTTCAAATTAAACTTATTACTTGCTAGTCTCACTTGGAATAAAAGTAATTATGTTTTGCAGTAGATTAATAGTTCAGGTAAAATTTAGTGACGGCTTATGAAGAGATTCCGCCGCATCAATAGTGCTGTTATGGCGCGTAGAGTCAGAAGAGTTTATGATGAGGCGTGATATTAAGAACCGTGTTTTTGTTCTTTATTATTTTTCACCTTCGGGATACAAGACGGAGGCGAGCGTTCCATCCTTACGTGGTAGACATTCCACACATCTGCACAGCCCCCTATGGTGCTTCGTTCTTAATGCGCACCGCAAAGGGATGGAACTCTTTGCCTCCTCATGTGTTCCCCGATCATTACAACCTGGCCGTCTTCAAGGCAAGAGTGAATAGGCTGTTTCTAGGCAGGCATGATCCATCCTCGGCCGCAGCATCACTTACTATCAGGTGAGATGGCGGTCAATTGTCTGCCTATAGAGGATAAAAAAAAATAAAAAATCATCTTATTTGTTTTGATTTGACAGTAAATAGTTCAATATTGTAATTTTTTTGCTTTGTATTTTTTCTGTTATTACTGCTTCTTCTATTATATTACTTGATATGAACGTACGGTAATTAAATATGTTTTCTTTCTTTCCCAAGGAGGTCATTTTACATAATAGGAATAGATATTATTATAGTATTCATATCTATCCACCTAATATATTTATATTAGGTGAGATAGATATGAATACTTTAAATGCCACAAAATTTTCCTTAAATAAATTTTATATGAAGGTGTCCCTAAAAGGTAACCTAAATATGAAGAAATGTTCGCGTGACTACAAGGCTCGAAGTTTCATTCTTGAAATATGTATTTATTCCATCATAGAGAAATAACATATTGGACTGGATGTTGTTACTTTGCAATTAATAAAAAATCGCGAAGCAATGAGTCTTCATTGAAAGTTTGGTTATTTAAAACTTTTTCTTACTACTCTTACTATTAGATATTACGTATTCATGTTATCTGTGATATTACTAATAGCTTAGTTATTCTTCAAATATATGTCCTTAACTGTTAAGAAATCATACATGATAATACCTTAACACAATAAGTATGTGACAACGTATTTCTATTTATTTTATTTATTTAACATAACATATAATTCTGATGATAATATTGTTAACAATTTTATTTTACAATAATTATATAAGTTCATATAAATCATAATATTTTTAATCAAACAAATCGGATACAGATACTTTTGAATTATCAAATATATTATTTTTATGACTCTACCACTGGTTCGGAATAAGTAGCTTCGAGAAGAGCCGGCAAGAAACTTGATAGGTACTATTACTACTATTTTAAACTTTTTATATCTTTGGGTACAGAGTTTTGTCATTTACCTCTTTACAATAATTTATTACAAAGACTTTGTAACTGGAACACTATGTACAAGACCACATATTTTCATCCGATAAATATTCTTCTATTGTACACAGTATATACTAAATTTAAGGCAATTTCACTTTCCAAAGCCTATTTTGACCCTTACAGTACGCAACAAGCCGTTCTTACGATTTTAGGAAACCCGATACGTCGTATATTTTGTTAGTAAACCCCTTTATACAGCGTAGCTATTCAAACCTAGGGCTTTTGTATACGTCTCATGTAGTAATAACAACACAATATCGAGATATCACGTCGAATGATAATAGGCATTGAGAAATTCGTAGAATATTCGCTTGGAAATATTGTAGGTCCAAACATAAGGTCAGATGTGTGCTTTGATTGTGAATATGAACTTAATTGTATAAACTAGGACTAAAACAAAACTTATCTGATAGTTCAATTACTAGCTGAAGAAGACCGCGTATAATTCGTCATCAAGGCCACCCTTGAACTTACCCTTTCCTCTCGAGCTGCATTAAAATTGTAATAAAGAAGTAGCCCGGCTCGATGGTGAGTTAGGCGGTGAAATTACTGGATCCCCCTTCAACCTATCGCAGTACTGGACTGTATCCATTATCTTGCAAATTTCTCTTATTAAGTCTCCATCAGGGGCTATTCTTATATCATTGGTTTATCGGGACACAGTCTCCTACTCTAGAACTCGTCTAAGGGTTCAACTCTGCAACACACTTGACCGGCCCACTATCACTTGCATGTTGATCTAAATGCTATGTTCTTAATCCGGTGAGCTATGTCTGCCGTGGCAAAGACCCCGAGCATAGCATGCTCCATTTCCCGTTGTCATTTCTGAATATCGTTATTAATCATCAACGGGATTTAAGATGTTGGGAACTAGACATAAACTTTTATTTTCTTTGGATTGAGCAATGGCTGAAGATTCTTGCAGGTCTCACTTAAAATCTATACTTGCTTTTCCACCGCATAAGTCTGACTTTTTTTCCTAATCATTCACTGTTCATGCAGTTAGTTTGTGGAACTCTCTTCCCGCTAAGATTCGTGACAGCCCTAGTGTTTCCATTTTTAAAAAACGTGTCAAGGAATTCTTTCTTTCTAGTTGATATATCAATTTATTTTATAAATGTATAATTTTTTTTTTTTCATTGAAAACATATACAAGTATAAATATAATTATTTTGTTTTGATTTGTATGTGTATTGTAATGTCCTGTTTTTATTGTATGTTTGTGTTTGTAGTTCTTGTAAAGGGGATATAGGTTTATTAAATATGCATTTTTATTTTATTGTATTTATATTTGTTTAAGATATCGTAACATACTAAGCATATACATGGATGCCCACTTAATCAGCCTGTTTCAGTTATTTATTTTCCTTTCTTAGGACTGCTGGTAGAGATTCCATATGGAATAAGCAGTACTTTTGTACTTACATTTCAATTACATTTGTTAATTTTCTATGTTTATGTGTGCATAAATAATAGAAAATTATTCCAAAAAAATATTAACTTAATTTCTTTGTGGTTTATATGCTTGATAGTGTAGTGCTAGAACGCTAAATTTTTCATTATACATTAAAAACAGATTTTTTTTATAAATAAATAACTAATATTAAGATAAGGCATTAATACCCACCAATACACATTATACCTGTGTGGCTATGGCTCAATCTCCTCATTGCTCTTCATTGGTGTTTAAGACACTTCTAGTCTTAAGTCATTTTAAATAATAATATAGTTCAAAACTTTATCAATAGATGGCGATGTGCACAATTTGCTAACATAGTTGTTCTCAAAATAATATAAGGTCAGAACGTAACTTCTAATAAATATACTCATCCACCAGATAAGTTTTATTATTATGGTTTCATTCTACCACAATAATAGTAGCCATTCAACAACAGTCCGGAGTAAACAATTGGAACTTATAAAGGAAACATACCTATATACAATCCTTTTGAAATTATATCAAAAAACTTGAGACATTTTATTTAGGCGGCAGTATACAACGTTAATGTATACTTTGTAGGTAGGTCTCCACAACCACGTAGGTACAATATGTCTATGCATTACCATATTATTACGTACCCACACCTGCCTCAACGTTTCAAGGAGTTGGTGTAGCTGTACAAAAATTTGCATTTACAGTGTAATCAAGAAGTTAGACATTCGTCTTGTTTACTTTTGCTTGGATATTAAACGTATATGAAGAAGTGAGTCAAGTACCTATTGTATTCTGATCATCATCATCATCATCAGCTCATTAAACGTCCCCACCGAGGGGCACGAGCCTACCCGTATAGGGTGTTTAGGCCTTAGTCGTCCACGCGGGCCCAGTGCGGGTTGGACGACTTCACACACAACCTTCGAATCTCTTCGCAGGCGTGCATGAAGGTTTCCTCACGATGTTTTCCTTCACCGTAAGAGCGTCGGATAACGTACATATATTTTCAAAAATTCGAAAACACATTGGTACGTGTCGGGATTTGAACCTCAGCCCTCCCGGTAGGAAGGCGACAGTCCACACCATTGAGCCACCGACGCGCATTTTGTATTCTGTATCAATTAAAAAACCGTAAATGATTATGTTTTTAAAGGGATGAAGAGCGTCGGTGGCTCAATGGTGTGGACTGTTGCATTTCTACCGGGAGGACGCATGTTCAAATCTCACCATGTACCTATCAATGTGATTCGAATTTTCCGAAATTATATGTACGTTATCCAACGCTCGTACGGTGAAGGAAAACATTGTGAGGAAACCTGCGCGGATGATTTAAAGGTTGTGCATGAAGTCAGCCAATCCGCACTAGCCGCGTGGACGACTAAGACCTATAAAACCTTTACGGGTAGGCTGGTGCCCCTCGGTGGGGACGTTTAATGAGCCGATGATGATGAAAGGGAAGTGACGACTATTCGCTAGTGGTATGTGATGCGTCTGCCCAGAGCTTTTGATGATCATAGTCACACACCTGACGCCCGTTACATGAGACTGTATTATCATGTCTTTTAATAGCCAGTAATTCCACTTACCAGTTTTTTTTTATGTTACGAAGCAAGCAGGGCGGTTTGGGTGCTCATGCATCATGGTAAGTGATACTCCTGACCATGACAGAGCGGCATTGCACGGGACGGTGTCAGGCACTACGGTGGTCCTACCTAGACGACTCAGTATCGAGGCTAACACGAAATGTTTATACTTCTCATAAAAATCCTTGATTAGTAGACAAGCTATACATAGATCGACCTTCTATTTATATAAAAAAATACATTCGGCACGGAAAATCTAGCTTGAATAAATTTATATAACAATTAAAACAGAAAACCCTATACAATGTATTTTAACTTAACTGATATTAATAAAGAGTTAACAATATTAAAATTTATAAACGCGCTTACATTTATACAAGAAAATATAATTTCACCGAAATCTGTGGTGTAATCTGCTCTGCACTAACTTCAAAGCAATTTAAACGATAATTAATCAACATAAAGAATGTTTGTACTAAACTATGGTAAATACAGCTTGAACAGGCAGCAAAGATATTTATCAAAAGAATTCTCTTTAAAGACCGTTAATGTCATAGGATTAAGGTCCAAAATATTGTTAGGAACAGCAAATCTTTATTGCAGGGCGAGTACATTGAGAGAGACACTCGAGCCATATATGGTACCGTAAAGAATATCAAATGAGAGTTGAATTGGCATAAATAGTAGCACACCCATCTGGTGAGCCCACATCCTCGCGATATTGCTTAAATTAATCGTTAGTAGCGACTGTTGCCTTCAATTCTGGATTGTGCAGTTCAAAACCGTCACATACCAATATTTTTTGCAATGTTCGAAATTAGATGTACGTTTATCCGACGCTGTTACGAAGGAAAACATAGGGGGAACCTGCGCACGCCTACGAAGAAATTCAAAGGTTGTGCGTGAAATCGTTCGCACTGGGCCCGCGTGACACCCTTTACGGGTAGGCTCGTGCCCCTACCTTGGGACGCTTAATGAGCTGATGATGATGATATGCGCACAGGCCATCTCACACAGAATACATCGACATAGAAGATTAGATAGATTTTTTTACTCTGGTGCTTTAAATTTTTCCCATGGTGCAAAATGCGGATCGTTGGGTGTTTATTATTACCATATCGTGAAAAACTAGCCGGGACCAATGACGTATCGTATCTGCCCAAGTACTAAGGACTTCGAGCCAATCCGATATCCGACCACGCCAAGATTGTTAGCTTATTTGCATTGAACATTCGTCAACCGAATGCACTAGCTGCTATGCTATTGAACCTTAATCGAAATACAAGCAAATAATAACAAATATAGGTAGCATCTTTAAATTTTTGTTTTAAATTGAATCTATATTGTTTTCTCTTTGAAATCTTTATCAGAGACTTTAGTAGTGGCGAGCGAGTCCTAATTGAACGCAATGAATCTTAGCGTTCATTACGTTCACTAATTAAAAGGCTTTGAAATTCTTAGTTAGATCACGTACGGCCGTCCCTTATTCTAAGTGACGACTTTAATCTATACGTTAACTTAGCTTTTTAACCCTAAATTAGGCCAACACTGAGTTACAAGTACCCGCCGCTTGCCGACTTCATTACCCGCGTACGCGCAAATATTTGGACCACATGCTGCGCACGCGCAAGCTGTTACGTTAGATTTAAGCAGCGGTTCGACATTAATTAGCTTAGTGATCGTTTAATAGTGCTATTAACTGTGTAACCAACTATAAACGTACAAATATATAACTTTTGACGACCCATGTGGTGTACTGGTTAAGACGTCGGCTATAACACCACGGGTTCCGGGTTCGATACCCGGGCAGTACAAATTGTGTGTGCATCAACAGAGATTTTTTTCTATTCCAAGGAGTGGTTGTTAAGCATCGGTACTAAAAGAACAATAATTCGAGATTCGAGTACAATGAATGTAATTCTTTGTGTGTCACTCCAATAGTTAAACATACCTTCGTTCCGTTCAGTGCCGTCACTTCACTCTTTGATTTTTTCTGGAACAAACAAAATAAGATTTTGAATTACTGAATTTTGAAATTGCACGCCTATAATACTGATATCATATTATGATAGCGTGCTCTTCGAGATGATTAAAATACATCAACATCAAATTAAGATATCAAACAGTACAAAAAGAAACAAATTAAACAGACTATTAACTCCAACATAACGATGATAATACTATGATCATGGATTTTTAAACTTAAATAAGTAAATATGTCTAAATAAGTGAGTTGCATAGATACGAACCTGGTAATCTCACTTTGAATATATTTGCGACTAATGAATAAAAACGTTTCATAAATTTATTCATAGAAATATTTTTACGGTAATAATAAAAGTCCAACCCGCACTGAGCCCGCGTAGACTACTAAGGCCTAAACACCTACACGGGTAGGCTCGTGCCCATCGGTGGGGAAGTATAATGAGCTCATGATGAAGATATTTTATTAATTCAAACTCGAAAAATAATTTTAGATAGACCTTATATTAGCGGACGGCAGAGTATTACTACTAAGGCGAATTCCTACGGAGGTGATAATACAATAACATGATGATGGAGCATAAAATTGCAAGCATCCCATGGAATGCGGGCAATGCGGAAAGCAGTCGAATCGCAGGCGCATCGCATCAGCGGACAACCGCATTCGACGGTAATTTCCCCACTTTGCAATGCGTTAGGGTTGCTACGTTATATATATAATTTGAACTACTGCTGGCGAATAAAAAAAAATAATAATATGCAGTAAATTTACGCATCTGACAAGTGTTCCCACCTTTTTAGGGTTCCGTAGCCAAATGGCAAAAAACGGAACCCTTATAGATTCGTCAAGTCTGTCTGTCCGTCCGTCCGTCCGTCCGTCCGAATAACACAACCCCTTTTTTCTCCAATACTAGAAGCACTACGCTATTCAAACTTTGTACGTATATGTATTCTGTAAGCCGCTATTAGGTTACAATTAGAAACTTGAAAAAAAAATTATTTTGGGGTTCCCCATACATTGAACTGAAACTCAAAAATTTTTTTCAACTTAGCCCACGTTTGGGGTATCAATCTCTATAATTTGAAATCTTTATCAGTTGTGTTTTCTATAATGAAAGCTGGAAAAACTTGGTCTTATAAATATATACCTTATCGTACAAATCCCTTTCTATACATACATAAATGAAGCAACAACTTCTAGTTTGTGATACACCAAGAAAAACCTGGCCTAGAATATATATAAACAGACAAAAAACCCATTCCTTACACAATTTAAAGAATTTAGCCTATGTATTTCAATATTTGTTGTCATTTGTTACACATGACTAAATAACGTAATTCGTTTTTAAATACGTGTCAACCACCGCTAGTATTAAGCCTTAAGCCGGTGAATTACGTATATCAACGCCTATAATGGTGGAGCAAGTTACCGTTTAACGATAAAATCACTGCTCGTATCACATGATCCGTACGTTCAGTACTTTTATTAAACGCATATTTTAAATGCACATTTCCACATTATTGGATGCCCTGCTTGATGTACCATATTTGGAATGTATGCAGGCATAATAATCTACGATCATCATCATCTTCAGCTCATTAATCGTCCCCACCGAGGGGCACGAGCCTACCCGTAAAGGGTGTACGGGCCTTAGTCGTCCACGCGGGCCAGTGCGGCTTGGTCGACTTCACGCACAACCTTTGAATCTCTTCGCAGGCGTGCGCAGGTTTCCTTGCGACGTTTTTCTACACCGTAAGAGCGTCGTAAGCCTGTGGTGACGGCAGACTAGAATACAATTGTCACCACCCCTACTCTTCCTAGGGTGTCGTAGAAGGCGACAGAGGAATATTTCCCACCAAGTGATGGGCAGCAGCATCACTTGGTGGGAAATATTCTCAACAGACTCTCGATCTCATGGCGACAAGACGACAGATGAAACTGCAGTCTTCAGACGACGCGTCACAATACCGGCAGCTTAATAGACGTATATCCAGCTCCTTGCGACGCGATATTCGTCGCTTTAATACAAAGTGTATTAAAGAGGCGATCGAACGGAACAGGGTTCCAAGGTGTTTGCGAGGAACACGTCTGTTGGGCAAAGCCAGCTGACTAGTCTGAAGACCAACAGTGGAAATGTAGTCTCATCTAAACCAGAGATTTTGAGGGAGATTGAGAAGTTTTACAGCGAGTTATATACCGCTACACAGATTCCCGCTTCAAGCTTAGCCGAAGACCCGAGAGCTAAGTTAACCCGACATTTATCTGAGGATATCCCGGAAGTCACCTTGAGCGAGATTAGGATGGCTCTGAAACAACTTAAGCGAAATAAGGCCCCCGGAGAAGACGGAATTACCGCAGAACTTTTGAAAGCAGGTGGCACGCCAGTGCTTAAGACCCTTCAGAAGCTCTTTAATTCCGTGATCCGTGAGGGTGCGACGCCAGAGGCGTGGAGCAATGGCGTGGTGGTGCTTTTCTTCAAAAAAGGCGACAAAACCTTGCTGAAGAATTATAGACCCATCACGCTATTGAGCCACATTTACAAGTTGTTCTCCAGAGTCATCACGAACCGTCTCGCGCGTAGGTTTGATGATTTCCAGCCCCCCGAACAAGCCGGGTTCCGCAAAGGCTTCAGCACCATAGACCACATACATACGCTGCGGCAGGTTATACAGAAGACTAGAGAGTATAACCGGCCATTATGCTTGGCGTTTGTGGACTATGAGAAAGCCTTTGATTCGATCGAGACTTGGGCTGTGCTTCAGGCCCTCCAACGGTGCCATATTGACTTTCGCTATATCGAAGTATTGAGATGTCTGTACGAGAGCGCTACTATGTCAGTCCGTGTACATGAAGAGCTTACACAACCTATCCAATTGCACCGAGGAGTGAGACAGGGAGACGTTATATCTCCGAAACTGTTCACAGTTGCGTTGGAAGATATGTTTAAGCTGCTCGATTGGAAAGGACTTGGCATCAACGTGAATGGCGAGTACATCACTCATCTTCGATTTGCCGATGATATAGTAGTCATGGCAGAATCCATGGAGGATTTAAGCACTATGCTCGAAACCCTAGACGGAGCTTCTCAACAGGTGGGTCTTAAAATGAACATGGACAAGACGAAAGTCATGTCTAATGCCCATGTCGTACCTATACCGATATCAGTTGGAAGTTCTGTCCTCGAAGTTGTTGACGAATATGTGTACCTGGGACAGGTAGTCCAAATGGGTAGGTCCAACTTCGAGAAGGAGGTTTCTCGTCGAATCCAATTAGGATGGGCAGCGTTCGGGAAGTTAAGGCAGATCTTTTCGTCCAAAATACCTCAGTGTCTCAAGACGAAGGTCTTTGACCAGTGTGTGTTGCCAGTTATGACATACGGAAGCGAAACGTGGTCGCTCACTAAGGGCCTCTTGAATAGACTCAAGGTTGCTCAGCGTGCTATGGAGAGGGCTATGTTAGGTGTCTCCCTACGCGATAAAATCCGAAACGATGATATCCGTAGGAGAACTAGGGTGACCGACATAGCCCAGAGGATTAGCAAGTTGAAGTGGCAGTGGGCAGGGCACATAGTGCGTAGAACCGATGGCCGATGGGGCGGAAAGGTTCTCGAGTGGCGTCCACGTAACGGAAAGCGAAGCGTAGGCCGACCCCCAACCAGATGGACGGATGATCTGGTTAAGGTGGCGGGTAGCAGATGGATGTCAACTGCAAGGGATCGGTCCGCGTGGAAATCATTAGGGGAGGCCTTCGTTCAGCAGTGGACATAATTGGGCTGTAATGATGATGATGATGATGATGATGAAGAGCGTCGGATAAATTCTCGTAATACAATTTTGAAAATTCAAAATCACATTGATACGTAGCGGGATTTGAACCTGCGCCCTGCCACCACTGACGCTCTTATAATAATAATCTACGATATTAATGCCGAAATGGTAGTCAGATTTAGGGCAAGTGCTTTGATCTATGAAACCTATTAAAATCAAATCAACCGGCCGTCATCAGTCCATATTCATGTAACCTGCACATACCGCGACGATTTTTGGGAGGCTTGTTACCCCAAGATACACGGCCCGCTCTGCATTGCCCTCTATAGGACGCCCAAACCCCAAAGCAAAAAACCCCAAAGGGTTGTTGCATGAATACCACAAACATCCGAATAACAATTAGACTGGACAAGCCGCCAAGTTTATAGGCAGTCCCAGTGTCGCAATTACTTTTCAATTCTTACCTGTGAAAAGATATTATATTTCTTGGTAAATTTTACTGATTCACTGCGATGATGGCATGTTACAATTGCACAGAATGGCATTTTGGAAAAAAAACGGTAATTTCTTCTCAAATTCGTGCGTCTTCATTCGTCTCACGGAGCGTAAACTATAGCTAGTGTATGCTCGTTGAGCATACATTTGTCGCACTTTTTAACGCGGCTTGCCCCATCTCCTGTATTGGGAAATCTGTGATGAATACGTTTGAGCTTGCCACTTGCCCAGTCAAGTTTGACTTATCGGCTTGTTGGACCTATCTGTAAGCTGGCAAACATGCCAGCAATTATGTATTTATTCAAGCAAATATGCTTAAATAAATAAATAGATAAAAAGCTGTGAAGTCCATCAGCGGGCGAAAGCGAGAAGTCAATAGAAAAAACTAGGTAAAAGCCATATTCTGCATTATGCAATATAAGTGTTTTTACCGTTTTGCAAACTACGTGACTGATGGCATATAAATATATAGTAGGTTATCATGAGATGTTGTTCGTTTAGAACGAAGTTGGCCATTACTAGCACATAATTAATAAAATATTAGTTTTCCTAGTGACAATGAAAATAATGAAATAAATTATATGTAAAGTCACCAGCATAGTGTTTGATGGCAACCCTAATCGCATAGATGCGTTTAAAAATTAACAAAAAACCGATTGCTTAAAATACCAACTGGAAAGAGAAAAAAAAGCCCTACCTTTATGGTACAAACAATTCCCTTTACTTTTCATTCTATTACAGGCGGGCAACAAACGAATGACAACAATATTTATACTACATAATATACTAGCTTACTATTAGGTACATTATATAGTTAAGTCTCAAAAAGTATTTCGGATTTGTATCCTATTCAACCTATCGCAGCCACTGCTGGACATAGGTCTCCCCCATTTTGCGCCAGATCTCCCGGTCCTCCGCTTTTCTCATCCAGCCTCCACCAGAGACCTTTTGGAAGTCGTCGGTATATAACGGCTTGAAATATTAAAGCACCTACAATTTTTTTACTTGTAAAATTCATAAAATGTCAATGCATAAAAAAATTTATTTTTACATTGGAAAAAATATTAAAAACACATGTTTGAAAATCTCTATTCTGCGTTAACTTTCGCTAAAGGTAAGCAAACACAAGGACATTTCCAGTGTGGCCGTTGTCCATGGACGGAAATGTCTAACCACTTTTCACCATATCTCCACCGCTCTTCCGCTTATATTACTTAAGCTTAATAAATAAGCAAACTTTTTGAAATCTATCAAGCTCATAAAAATACCACCGAAGGGTTTCTTTACATAACCAGCCAGCTCAAAACAGTTTAAGCCTCTTTCAAGAAAAGAAACAAAAACTCTATGGCATCCCGTGTCAATTACAGTCACCCTTCGATCAAATGACGCTCGGATTTATCACCTAATTACATAATCGCAGATCTACGGGCACGGGGCCGACCGCCATTTACATAGTAAACACGGCTGCGCGCGCGCGCATAATGGCCGGTAGCGTGAGCCCGAGCCTAAAATATTGGCTTTTCGCAGATCCCTATTTGAAACTTGTGGTCCAAGGCACAAGAGTTCCAATGTGAGACCATGTGGATTGGTTGATACGTCGGCTATAATAAAACGGGTTCCGGGTTCGAACCCCGGGCTGTACATACATTTGTGTTCATAAACGTGTCTGTATTGGGTTAGGCTAGGTTATGTGAGCATATTTTTTTTATAAAATGTAATCAATAAATGATTTTATCCGTTGTAAGTCCTTATAGCACAAATACTAGTTTAAAGAGAGCCTAGATAACTTACACTGTACTGTCTGTCGATATTGATTTTTCATCATTACTTTATTCTTATTTATATTATTTATTAGTTATAATATTTACTTTTAAGGTTTTTAGTTTGTTTTTTAGTGTTATAGTTTTTTTTTTATATTTAAGTTAGAGAATAATATATTCAGGCAATGATTATTAAAGAGACCCGTTTATAGTTAAAAATAAATGAATATCGTAATATTTTAAACGGGATCTTGGCCGATGCGGCGGAAAGGTTCTCGAGTGGCGTCCACGTAACGGAAAGCGAAGCGTAGGCCGACCCCTAACGAGATGGACGGATGATCGGTTGAGGTGGCGGTAGCAGATGGATGTCAACTGCAAGGATCGGTCGCTGTGAAATCATTAGGAGGCCTTCGTTCAGCAGTGGACATAATTAGGCTGTAATGATGATGATGATGATGATCTATATTTAATATCTAGTTTTACTCATCTTATTAATAAACAATTAGCATATCAATTTCCTTAGTTTTTATTGTTTCTCATACCTAAATATATTAAAAAGTCTAAATGATAAAGTATATCATTCCAAGTCTGCCGCGATAAAATTTACATTGAGAACAAAACTGACAAATCGCTGTTTTTCCATAAATCAAGCCATTACAGGATCAAGCCACATTTCAGCGCAGCCAATAAATCCGCTAATGCCATTAATGATTGGCCAATAATGGCCAGAAAGAATTCTATTGTGACAAGGTTGCACAATTATCCACCAGACCTGTTTACTTACACCCTGTAATCCTGAATGCCTGGGGAGTAATATGGCCTTAAATTGTAGGGGCAATTTAGATTTGCAAGTTTTATGTTGTCTGCTTACCTGTAATTTCGTTTTATCTTAACTTGTTTCATCGACGGTATTCTACTTATTGACTGTTGACAAATATTGAAGAAATAACAACTCTATTAGTGTCTATTTGTAATCACGAGCCTACCCGTATAGGGTATGGCCCTTAGTCGTCCACGCTCCTAGTACGAATTGACCTACTTCACGCAAAACCTCTCCATAGACGTGCGCTGGTTTCCACGCGATTATCCTTCACCGTAAGAGCATCGGATAATGAACACATAATTTCAAAAATACGTTGTACGTGCGGGATTACAACCTGCACCCTCCTGATCGGAAGGCAACAATCCACACCAATAAGCCACCGACGCTCAATTTTATTAATCAATTTTTATCTGTATTTACTATCAATTGATAGAAAATAAAAAGTTGTGTCAAGGCACTGCATGCATGTTTCTAGGACGATTAACTTGTTAAGAATTATACGTACGTATAAATTGTGAAACTTTGTGGATCACTGGATTCACTTTTAACTTAAGCATCGTAGCGAGCTTGTTTAACTTTAAAACATAAATTAAATGTATTTGCACCATTACAAGTAGCAATAATATAAGTAGTAGCACAAATAGAAACGCTCAAAACAAAGAAATCAGAAACATACTGTAAGTGTTGTCCATGAAGTCTCGACACTTGTCACTTCGCAAATGAAATTTTTTCCAACATAAAAATCCGAGTGAACTTTTGACGCACTGTCATGCTGGTCGCTAATTCGCTGTCATTAAGTCTAACACGACCACTAAGTGCGGTAAAACTTAAGTAACTAAATTCAAATGTATCTTTTTAACCAAATTCAAAAGTGAAAGGTTTTCAATTGACGCATTTTTTGTTTCTGCCAGTATTTCGAAACCTTGCCGAAAGGGACTTCTTTAATTATATTTTAGTTGTATTGTTATTTTTAAGTGATTTGGTGTAATTTATTTTATTTATCTTCTTTATTTGTTTAGTATTTTTCTAGTCCGATGTAACTTGTAGTTATATAACTTCATTTATTTCATTAAATTAATTTTAATAATGCTTGCTTAATTATACAGCGAATAGTCTCAACATACAGACCGACTACGGGTCAAATTTTCTAAATGCCTTACGACCACTGACGTGTTAAAGTAGTGACCACCATTTTAGCAGCTGGGACTGTCAATCTCAACGTCCCCTTCAAAGCACATCATCATACTTATCAGACAATTCCTTTCAAGTAATTCGACTTACAACCTAATCCAAACCGAATTAGAAAAAAAAGCAAAGAGAGTTTTCACAATGCTATTTCCCAGAGATTATTATTCACTATAAATTTCAAAATTCTATTCTGAAACTACTAGGCCACGAAGACAGTTAAATGGCACTTATGGTTTTTTTAACAAGATAACCTTCGTCATGTATATTACGGTAAAACATCTAAATAGGTAGGTATTATTTACGACGTCCGGCAGCTTTAATTTAGCTAGTTTTATTAATAGTAATTGGTAATTATACACCTACACTAGCTTGTTGAAGATTGATTTAAGCACCAGAAAAGCGTTTAATGAACGATAGTTTGAATAGAATCTGACTTAATCGTAATTTCGATGTTGCTAGTAAACTTCAACTTATTCTAATGGTAAGAAATTAAGCGGTAATAAATAATATCTGAATTCAATGTAAAATATTTTGATTTCCTTCGTTTAAACCTAGTGCAGTGGCCGCTGCTAAAAGAATCGGTCTTTAAAGTTGCAATTTTATTATATATTAATTTTTTGTAATTAATAAACACATTTGTTATTTTCTTTATAAATTAATTCATATGTGTATAAGCCTGAATGTAATATGGAACTTGCTTTGTTTTTTTTTTAAATAAATAAATATTATTATTAATAGCTGAACGATATTATTGTATATTTAATTGTTATTAGAGGCATACTTCGGCACGAATGAAACCATAGTAAGAATTTGTCTTTCCCTAAATTAATGAAACCTTGTAAGGTAGTGTAAGCAATAAGGGTAAGTATCAGCCCTTTTTCTAAAACCCCTCCCACGGAATTTCAGCACAGTGATTTCATTCCTTTAGAAATGGTTCATTCAAGTTTCCTATCGCCAGTTTCGTAGTCGCAGAAGAATCGTGAACAAGCTACTACAATTTTATTGTGCTATGTGTATTTGACATCTTCTTAAAACAACAAATACGCTAAGAAAACCTCAAAAAAATACTAGGACATCAGCTCGACTGGCATCATCGTCAGCCTATGACGTCCCATTGTAGGCACAGGCCTTCCCGCTATGGGAAGATTAGGCAGTAATCCACCACCACAACGACTTCCATCCTAAGACCACAGTCGGGACCGACGGCTCAACGTGTCCTCCGCAGGACGGAACCATTTATTGCCAACAGCAGTAGTCAATTCAAAAAAAAAGAAAAAACATTTTTCCATTCGTACTATCAGGTGATTCTACCTACAACGTCCTAATCAAACTAGGAAAAATCGCACAAAGTTATGTTTGACTACGCAATTCAAACCCTAGATTTGCGGTACGCAGCAAAGCGATGTCCGCACTAGACCGCAGAGGCAACTCTATTTTTATGTTACCACTGAACTTTTTAAAACCAGTTCTTGCTAACCTAGATAATGGAAGCCCTACATAAGCCGTGTCATGCGGTCAATGTCTGAGTGTAATCCCGCTAATACCTAAATAACAACTGGTCATTGAGGCCGTAATTATATCAACTTAGCCACGCATCCTACCATCATCGTATAGGTTAATGATGCGAGTATCTTGGGAAACGGGGTAATGGGTATGCTGAAGTATTTGTAAGTTTAAAAGGGCTCTTGGAAGGTAAGTTATACGATGGGGTTCGTGTTTTCAATGCCCAAATATGCAAATATTATTTGTATTTTTAAAAAGAACTAGGAAGAGCAAATAATGCATAGTTTATTATAAACGTAAGGAGTAACGTCGTGTAAAAACAGACAGAAAAACCCTGTATTCCTATAAACAAAAAATAAATATCCATTGATGCTCACACGGTGCCATCTAGCCCAATATTAAGCGAGAAGCTTGTAGTTAGGGTACTAAACAACTGATAAACATACTTATGTACATTTTTTTGCAAATACATTCATATTATACATAGAAACAACCAGACCAAAACAGACAAGTTCATACACACAAATGTTTGTACTGGCCGGGGATCGAACCCTGAACCCTTGGTGTAGTAGCCGACGTCTCAACCATAACACCAAATGGGTCGTTTAAAATAGTCGGATAACTTAAGGTAGAACATTATTAAATAAAGGAATAAAAACATTCTTTTCTACTAGTATTGACCACAGAATCTTTTTCAAGTTGTTTAAAAAAAGACAGGCAAATACACCGTATTCCTATAACATTTTTCATTTAACTTTTAAAAAAATGGTTTTAATTAACTCTCATAATTGACAGTTCAAAATATTATCTAGTTCTACGATGCTTGTCACAGACAACAAAGAAGGAAGACGTTAAAAACCAATCTCACAGCCAACTGACGAACCGTGAACAGTAATTGTTGAGTAAGCAAAGATAATTATAATTATATACAATGTATTCATTAGTTTGTATAATAAATAAAAACGATCATGTCGTCTACCATCGGACCGTAAATAAAGATATTTTAGTCGCGCCTCTGAGTACAGCTCGATTGGATATATTTTTTATTTATACGAGAAAAATACTCATATTATTATACGGGACTAATTTTGCTGCCTCCTGTATCTTAAACGTTGAGGCTAACTGCCTTACGTTTCTTATAAATAATTGCGCTAAAACGCCAGAGCCTTTTAATTTTCATTGATATGTTTTACAGAACAAAGTTTAATCGGTTGAATCAAATTTCAAAGCACCCACGTAAAAATGAAAAAAAAATTAAGTTAAAAAATTTGAGATAAATTGGTATTGTAATAATGAATAAACTAAAATACCAAATAAAATTTTTAATTATACTTTCCATTACGTGTTTCCAAATTTTATGGGTTGTTAAATCACAAGCCTTTTTTTAGATTGATTAAATCTCGAGAAATACTTGGTACGCTTAGGGAGTTTGGCTTGGGTCCTAAAATATATCTGGATTACACCATGATTAGACATCCTATGTAGAAGTAAAGTGACAAACAGGTTACACTGCAATTTTCTTTACCCTAGCAACATTTTCGATGTAAATGATACAAAGAGATAACTTTGTCACTGGCCGCATAGTGCACGAGACATGTCCTCGGACATTATACAAAAAAAGAAAAAAAGAAAATGGCGCGCCGCGTCTCTTTTACAACCTGTGTCAACGCATAATGCATAGAACACCACATTGTAATTCCACCTTACTGCCATCGAAATAGAGTCAATTTTGTATTATTTGTCGAACGAAAGATTTAATGCAGGCTCTGTGCATGAAATAATTTTATTACTATGAAAGGTTATTATTATGCTAGGATGAAGCTATTTTAGGCCGCGATGGAACCGCAACAATGATCTCTAATAGCTTATAACTTACGGGGAGCTTATTATCTGAAAGGGGAGTTATTTTATCGATTCTGATAATAGTGTATTGAGGACATGAAATATTATTTAAAAACATGTAAACGATACCACAACTCGTAGTGTATTATGCAAACATGGATAATTTAATACGCCCAACATGTATAATTATTAAGCCACGGCTTTGTTACAAAACTTGAATTGTTAGGTACTTCGCCACAAACGATTCTTGAATGTAGATATATTTATTTTCACAGACATTAACACAGCGCCATCAATTTTAAACACGAAAAGTTTACTATTGGTACTACACAGATAAATGTACATATTTGTAAATACATGAGTCATTATAATAAACACAGAAACGTCCATACCAAACACACGTTCACATCAATCTCTCTGCATAGGGATCGAACCAGGAACCCTGATGTAGAAGCCGACTTCTCAACCAAATAAATCAAATGGATCTTCAAATAACAAATACGAACTTAATAATATATACAAATGAACATACCTATATACTAATCAGACAATGGAAGACCCTGTCTTGCCCAAACTGTCCATCTTTGTGCGGTTTCCGGGACCTCTGAGTGGCAAATGAAAGGGCCAACATTGGTCCCACTATCATATTTAACTTATAAATCCATATTGACTCGATAAGAAGATCAGATAGCCTAGCTTCACGGGAAGGCCTGTGCAATGTTTTGGTATGTTAATGGCTGATTTATTGATTGATACTCATAGACAGCTAATCCACTTAAGTGTTTACTTAAGTTAAGATGTTTGTCTTTAACCCTTTGACCGCCACTGATGGATATATCCAACAGAAATTCCAGACATAAAAAAAATGATTTTCTATTATGTCTGGAATTCCGGTGTTTCAAGGGTTAATCCATTTAAAGTCATTTTAATAAAAGTCGCAATGGTCATCGGTTCCGCTGCATACTTATGTGCTATATACGAGATCAAATAACATCTCAAGGATTTTACTGAAAACAGAATTCGAATATTTTCTAACGACGGAAAGTCAATTGGAACAATAGCTTCTAGAGCAATGGAGAGATTAAAAAACGATTGGTGCCGAAGCTGGGCCCGGTCACCGTGTTTTATTGCAACTGCAGAGTTGGAAACCATTTTGAATTTCAATTTGGATGTTGACTGGGTTCTTAAAAAAAAGGTTTAAAAGTGCGACCATTTATCGAAAATCGTGACGTCATATGTTTGTTACAAATATTAAATAAAATACTTATCGATACTACGATCGAAACTTAAATAACGTGCGCTACTCTTAATTGATACAAATTATCACCGATATACTTGAAGAGCGATACTCTGTCGAGTAAGTGTATCGATATCATTATGGTATCGTTTCTTCCCTACATGTGACTCAGTGGCCATTTTTTGCATACGAAATAGAGATTTTTCTAGGCAATATCTTTCTTTATATCAGCATTTCTTCTTATCCGATTCAGTGATCGGATTAAAGTAAAATGTGGGCGGATTGCTTATCTTTAATACTATGTTTGTATAGGACTACGAAAACAAGAGAATTAGCGACATAATGTTCATAATATTTACGCTCGGCTTAGTAATGTAAAATATATTTCAGGAGGCAAGGTTTGCCTCTAAGAGGGTCTAACAAGTTTATAGAGATGGGACATCATATTTATAAATAAATATCACGTCTTTATGTTTCTATTACAGCCTATTTACGAAGGTTCATAACTAAAAATACAAAAACCATTATTGTTTGTTATTTTGATAGCTTATAATAAAAGAGCTTACCGTAGGTTTAAGAAGCTAAAAATATCAGTTAAGACTTACTCGTAATTAGCCAAGGAAGCACGAGTACCTACCGTAAAGAACGTTGCTAATAATCGTAAACCGTTATATTAGGTTATTTTTAACTGACTTTATTAAGGTGGAGATTTAATTCAACTGTTTAATATTTTATTTATATAAAATGACTGGACAAAATAAACTGAATGTCACACCTCAGACACATATAATTTCAAAAAACAAAAAGACAATGGTTCATGGCGGGATTTGAACCTGCACTCTCTAGATCCTATAATATTGTACTTATTACCGAATATTATATCTTTATATATTTATATTTATCGGACCTGTGATATCTTTCACAGAGAGTGCTACAAAACTTTTATGTCAAAAGAAAGGATTTAAATTATTACACAGAAAAGTATGCGTACGCTTAACAAGGCTTAATCTTTAATACCACTCCTCAACACAAACAAATCTGAAACTGCTGTGCCTTAACAATTCCTTTGCTAACTTATAACGAATGTACAAGTACGGAACACAATTAGTGCGCACGTTATTGTATCAATATAAACTTTATTTGAAGGCTATAAGTTTGTTTTTGCAATGTTTGTGGGTTGACGAAGGTTATAAAAGTATATAGGGGTGGCTTTTGATCTAATAATGTGACCTCACAGAAGCCTTACGTCGTAAGCCGAGGTTGCTTACGAACTGTAGGGATTCAGTCCCACAATGAACACAACATCATGTTGACTGTTAACTAATTGGTAGAAATTAAATAAGTTTTACATATTTTTACCTAACCCTTTGAACTTTCCTTTGGTTCGTTATAATATTATTTACTGAATGAACACACATGTTGTTCAATCAGTAAATAAATAGCTTTTAATAGTTAAAATCCAAAAAGTTGAGTATGATGATAAATAATTTTAGGGAAATATGGATAATAATCTACATCTTTATTTTATATGCAAGCAGTACTAATTATTTTTAAATCATAATTATTGTTGCCACTTTTGTATCATCATCAATATTAATACAGCTTATTAATTCTACTAAGTTTTTATCAAGTCCATCTAGTTAGGGAGAAAAAGATTTGTTTATCATAAAGGGAAATGTGTTAATTTATTATTAATATTCATACATTTGCTTAACAATGGTTTTCTCTGATTCCCCATTCCCAAAACAATAAATGTCTAAAATTTCTATTATTATTTAATTTTTTATTCGTGTTTTAAACAGATTTCAAACAAAGCTCCTTTTATATTTAGGTTTCTATGAAAATAATTTTGAATATTTTCCCTCCCTCCTCTCACACAATTTTGGTCCAGGTATTGGCAAACAATTCATTTGCGAGTGTCGCGGTCTAGTCGGCACGGCCGTGTTCTCGCATATGTTATCAGCTGTGTAAAGTTCATACAACTACGTACAATGGAATGCATTACTAAATTATTGTCTTTGCGGACTTTTTTTTTTAAGTTAGGCAAACATTAAATAAAAAAGTTTGCCTATATTTATTTACTTTTACATGATTTTGACATATTGTTTGGTATCTGCCTCCAGCATTCGATTTCTACAATAGTTATAAGGTAAGATATTGATCGTTAAGAGATTGTATTGATGCTACATTTAAAAATTCCATATTCAAAAAGTACAACGTTTTAAATGCTCGTCTAGATTCTCCACAATACAAAACACTTTACTTAGTGACTTACAATCGCAAATTGAAATCATCACAAATAAGTCCTTATAACAAAACTTTGAATAAACACTTGTTCAACGTTTTTAGTATACGTTTAGTTGTAATATTCAACAACACACAGTCGCGGGCACACCAGATACGTTATTGTCATCATGTTCCCATTACCGTTCCCACGGGAAGACGCTTTTCATCCCGCTTTTTCCCGATATTTCACTTCCTCACCCATTGTTGCTATCGTACCAATAACAATTGCCGAGGTTAACAATTTCTATGAGGTCATAGTCATTTAACGCTGTGGGAGTTTCTTTGCTTGTTGGCCAGCTTTGCTTTTCTATGGACACGATGAGAGTGATGTTTGCAACGATTTATTAATAGTATTTGCGTGAAAAGTAAGTCGGTATCTGACAAACAAGCAGCTATTTAATTTTGGCTATAGTGCTAGCAATTCTACGTACGACTTAAAGAAAAACTTTGATACTCCCTAGTATATATCTATCAACTACTTAATAATAAAAAGTCAATACGAGAAACAAACAAAGTAGACTAACACATATACCACACACACAGTTTATTCATATACTTACACTAACATAGACACAAACAACACTTCTTTTAAATTTATTATAATCTGTTCTTATGTATTAATAATTTATACTTTAGTATCTTAAAATTGTAAGAAGGAGCGGGGTCTCCTAACACAGGTATTATACTTAAAAGCCATTTTCAGCCATTGTAATGTAATTCTGTATAAGATACTAATAAAAGATTTTTCATTTTCATTTTTTATAGTACTCTGTTCTGTATTGATTTTCGGCTAAGTAAAACGCAATGAATGCGGTTTACTTGGCCTAATTGAATAGAAGTTTATAAGTGCACTCATAAGCCCAATAATGGTACGTGTATGGATTTAGCAACGGATTAATATTTCATTAGTCACTAGATTGACTCAAATACAGTTCCGAATCGGGTTCGACCACAGACATCAGAATATACATTAGACTGGACAAGCCGCCAAGTTTATAGGTAGTCCCAGTGTCGCAATTTCTTTTCGGTTCTTACCTGTGAAAAGTTATTATATTTCTTGGTAAATTTACTGATTCATTGCGATGATGGCATGTTACAATTGCACAGGATGGCAATTTGGAAAAAAACGGTAATTTCTTCTAATATTCGTGTGTCTTGACTCGTCTCACAGAGCGTAAACTGGTAGCCAGTGTACGCTCGTTGAGCTTACAGTTCTCGCACTTTAAACACGGCTTGCCCCATCTCCTGTATTGGGAAATCTGTGGGTTCGACCATGCGACCCTTGACAATATGCGCCATTAAATCCAATTCAAACATAGATCACATAAAATAAATATAAAATCCTAAACAATAAAACATTCTCACCACAACATTTAATGTTACTGCAAACTCACGTCCGTTCCTATGAGAATATTGCTTCGAGTAGTTTTCTTGGTATTTATTTTCTAAAGTTAATAATTTTATAAACTCCGTGTGCCTGGATTTTGAAATTCCCTGCTGCAGTACTTTTAAATGTTATTTGTCGCACTCGCAAAATGGAAACAGATTTTAGAATTTCTGCAATGCCCCGTTGTTTCAAAAGTTGTAGGTAGTTGAAATTATTTTACCCCTACAATATTTGTGGAATTAAGTCCACTAAAAGTGGAATTGGCAGTGGGTACGTTTTTTTATATTATATGTGTACAGGACGGTCAAGACGCCCACCTGATGGTAAGTGATACGACTGACCATGACAGAGCGGCATTGAAAGAGGCCAACAACTGATAGATAGTTATTATTCTCCGTCATTACCGCACTCCACCCGTCACCAAAGACAACAGATGTTAGATCTCTTATGCCCGGTAAATTTATTCGCTACAGTGCCCTCAACCCGAAACACAAAAGTACATAATACTCCTGTATCACGAGACGATATCTAGCTCTGCGGTGGTACCTATCTAGACGACTCAGTAGCGTTCGAGTTCGTTGGCTCAGGAGGTTACTGGAGTGAAGACCGCGTCTTTGCTAGCGTGGCGTAAGATACCCTCCGGTCCGATGGTTCAACGAATTGCTTAAGGTCGCCAGTGGATGCTGGATGTAAAAAGGCCTATTAGTAGCTAAGATCTGTGATAGGTTGGAAATGAAAGCCGGCCAAAATAAGTCTAAAAAAAAATTGTAGCAAATTGAAAACCGTTTATTTTTGATAAATTTAGTAATTTTGGAGTCTCTTAGCCGTTATAAAGCATCTCTGATAGATTGAAGAAAACCCCCTCGGATGTAGGGCTCTTTTTATTTAAGCTGTATAGATTTTTTAAATTAATGATAGAATCAAATATTATACCAGATACCTATGTACACCCCTTTCGTAGGAAAGTTGTAATATTTTTGCAATAATTTTCTGACGACCAAAATAAAATTGTGCTTAGTAGTAATTTTTGAATTTGTAGAAAATAATTCCAAGTTTGTAATTTCAACACCACATAACATTTCCAGAAGCAAACTCAAGATGTATCCATTGAATTGTGTGCTAACGAGCCACCATTTTAGGATCTCTTAATTATTGATTAAACAATGGAACCTGCATCCGGCTTTTAATATTTGACCTCATATTTCCATTACCTTATAAGGCATAGTCGTGTTCTGAATGCAATGACTTGATACGGTCGAGATCTAGCTTCAATGAGGTCATAAGATCGTGAAGAACATTTAATTATAATATCGAAATTGCTTCAGTGAAACTGCATGGCATCGGTATTTCGTGTGAAGCACATATACCGATACCGACTCGTATATCTGACTCACAGAGTATATATTTACAAACTTAGCCAAAAAAATAAATTAAAACGCTACTAAAACACAGGCGTGTCTGTTCTCCACTAAACGGAGCAAATTTGATCTTGCTCCGACTTTCCAAATGTAACAGAATTCAGAAACTGAAGCACTTTAGTCGTACCAAAAGGATACTTTTCTATAGTCAAAAAGCGGTCGTGCGTAGCACGGGTGGAAAATCACAACACACAATAGATGAATCCACTAATGCTACGTTCGAGCGGTAACGAGTTACAGAGTTCTAAATGCGGTAAGCAAGCCATAAGCAACAACAAGCTACCGTTTTCAATTAAAAACCCATATCTTGTTGAACAATGGTTTCCTAAGCGGTGTTCGCCGCACCGCGACCGCGACCGCCCGCATCTATTCAATGTAACTTGTGTTTTAGAACGTTGCAAATTACTTCAAAATATTTGTTGGTGGTTACGTTGAAGTAAATAATAGATAAAAATAAATAAATATCCACTGTCATTTACATAGCGCCATTTAGCCTCTATCCGAGCAGCTTTTAAGATGTATAAAAAATCACCGGTTCAACATACGGATAAACTTATTATATTAAATAAAAGCAATAAAGAAAGAAAACATTTATTGGCCATAAATTAATTAGATTGCATATAAACGTAACAAATAAACGAAAGACAATAAACACAGAAAAAAAACAGAAAGAAAAATAAAAGCTTAAAATCTAGTGGCCAATCAGGCACAGCCTCAGCTCTTAATAAATACTTAAATAAACAGTCAGGTTCATGCATAAAAATGTCTCAACTACTTGGATCGTCAAATAGAGCAAAAAACAAGATAGTAGTAGAATTACATAATATTAAGAGAATTCTATGTCTGCCTGTAATTGGTGCATGTGGCACACTCATAAATAAATAATAATAATCGTTTATTCCTCACCATTAACATATTATGCAGGATACAATATTCAAACCTTGAAAATAAGAAATAAATAAACCTTAAGGAATAATCATTTCCTTATGGAATAATTGGCCCAATGCTGTTTAGTATTGGGCCAATTATTCCAAACATCGCACACCGTTTATAGTATCTTAATTCAAAATCAAAATATAGAAATATTTTTTCATTTTTGGTCCATAAAGAACACTTATGAATGTTAAATTTGATTCTACCGCTGGTGTGGTCAAAGATTTAGAATTAGTAATAAAATGGGTGAAGTTGAAAACTACAAAAGAACACCAGGTAGAATTCAAATGTTTTGATAATAAAAAAATCTACTTTTTGCCAGGAGTTTTCTCCCGTCAATCAATCGAGCGATGACTATTGTCAGAGTCGATTATTTTTTACGACGAGCGAATGCACTAGCCGTAACATGATCAATACATAGTTGATATAGTCATAATACATAATTTAATGTTAGATAAAAGAAAATTAAATACTTTCAACAAACCTTCCAAAACACTAGCCGCGGCTCCATAGAAACTACCTCTTGGAGGTAAAACCGTCCCTTTGAACAAAAAAACGTCTCTTTACTTCTCTAATTCTTAAGGGCAACGATCAAAAGATGGAAATTAATAATGTACCCCATGCCTTGGATGAAAGATAAGCTGCCCTCGGGGGCATGAGCACAGGAAACACATGAAAAAGCTTTTAATTGCGACCCTTAGTAAACACGCTGTAAAGGCAAGCAAAGGAAGGAAAATGTCAGGTAAAGCTGCCGAAATTAACAAAGAAAAAAATTTAATCCAGGTCGCAATAATTCAAATAAAAAACGACTTATTGGCGGAAAAGAGAAGTGAAGAACTGCAGTAGGGTTTGCACAAGAAACATAAAAAAAAATTTTAGTGAAAAAGTAGTAAAACCTGTAATATCAAATATTAAAAAATATATGATGTACTATGAAAACTGAAAATAAAAACAAAATGAGTTATCAACGACATCTAGAGTAATTTTTTATAAGTCAATAGTATTATAATTACTATTTTCGCGCTATACATCTGTAGAAGTTGCCTAAGTAAATAATTTTATTATTTTATGTTTCTTGTTTCTACATAATCTTCATAGTCAAGTCCGAATCGCACTGACCAATTCTATTTTAGACTTCTCCACATGCAGCTCAAAGCAGCCCCTATTGTTGTGGTATATCACAATTATGTCGCCATAGCCACGCGACCCCCTGTGCGATCGATTCCGACCCACTGTGCACTAATAAAAGAAACGATTACTATTATTTATTTAGCTATATTTCGGGTGCACTGTGCGCATGACATGCCTTGATATTTCCCTTTGAGTGTTCAATGAAGTGTTAATCTGATTTTACGCGTTAAAGTTAGGCTTATGAATTTTGTGGTTTTAAAATTAATGTTTTCTTAGTGACGTTGTATAACAATCAGCGTAATTCTTTAAAATTCCTCTCACACGGGTGACGGACGCAGGGCATTGTTAACGTATAATAATAATTCTGTCTTCAACCTAAAACAGTCTACTACTAGACGTAGATCTCCCCCATTTTGCGCCAGATACCCTGGTCCTCCGCTTTTCTCATCCTGCCTCCACCAGCAACCTTTCACAACTCGTCGGTCCATCGGGTCGGAGGGCGTCCTACGCTACGCTTGCCAAGACTCAATCTCCGCTCCAGAACTCGTATTCTCCAACGGCCAACGGCGTACGACATACGTGATCAGCCCACTGCCACTTCAATTTAGCGATCCGGCGGGCTATGTCGGTAACTTTAGTTCTCTTACGGATTAAATCATTTCGATAGTATCCCTAAGAAGGCCCTGAGAATAGCTCGCTCTATTACGCGTTGAGTAGAGAGAGATTTTGAACTTGTGAAGAAATCCCTCAGTCTCAGATGTGTATGTAAGCACGGAAAGGAAGCATTGCTCAATGACTTGTGAGTGAAGTGATCGTCCAAAACAACATTTTACTTGTAGCAGAATAATGTTAATTGAAATATCTTTACTTATATTATACAAAAAAACGGAAAAGTATATGTTTGTTTGTGTTGAATAGGCTTCAAAACTACTGGACCAATTTAAAAAAACTTTCTCTATTCAAATGCTTCAATTTCCCACGATCACATAGGCTATATTTTATTTTAGAAAATAGGATCCTGGAAACTCCAAACACTCGCTTTAGGCCGGTGCGCCGCTAGTGCGATATTAATATGCGAGTAATAACACTCGAGTGAGCGAGTCAGTACATAGAGTCGATTAGGGTATATATATAGCAGTCGTTGAAAGCGAGTATATAAACAAGCAAGTATATAAACCAGCTTGTTTACCCCTGAAGACAAACAACATGTTTTCGGAATCGACCGTGTCTGGGTTTCATGTCATAACAAGTCTGTCGGGCTACCGAACACCGGAGGTCGCGTCGTCCGTTGGATTCTTTAGCACTCATTGTTTGATATTAACTGTCTACCTACATGTAATGAGAGAGTCGATCGGTAATTAGAAACCAAGAGATTCGAAGTATTTCTCGAAACGAACCTGAGTCATTCATATACTCTTACACGAAATCGGATTTTTTGTAACTGACTAATTTGGTATTCTTATATCATTTGTTTTTATTTCTTAATTTTTTTATTACCTTTTTGTACTTTAATACCGCGTTTATCATGAACAGGAGTGTCCTAAAACTTGATGCTAAATGAATTTTTGATCCACTACATAATACAAAAAATAGACAAATTAGATAATCAGACATAGTCTAGTATGTTTTGCAACTCTTTTTATTTATTTCATAGGAGGACTGTGTATCTGGGGTTAAACATCGACGATGTCTGTGATCTGTAAAACATTAATCCAGAAAATAATATTTATATATTTAAGAAATCTTAATTGTATTTTTCGGGAAACACTAAATACTATATCATTTGGATACCATCTGATGTGGCATGTACTAGTTTGCTTGCCCTCTATTGCTTAAAAAACTGATTTGATCGGCATCCTCAACCTCCTTACTTATCACATACATTCTGTAAACATTCTGTTGCAAACAATTTGACTTGCAACAACATGACTACTTTGTATACCCTGTTTATTTGTATATGCGTATATATAAAAGAGGAAAATAAACTTTTGAGCAACTTTTGTCGTAAACTTTTCTTGTTTGTATTACATATAAAAGAAAGTACGAAGACTTTTAAAAGAGGGCCATGTTGTCCATGAATAACTTAAAAGAAAATTGAAAGTTATCCTTTACTTGTTACCGAGAAGTTATGTTACACTGGTAGTATGGAAGATATAACTAAACAACAAGACAATTCGTCACAAGAATTTTAAGATTAAGAGGGATGTGACAAGATTTTTGTTTTTTACTACCTTTATATATATTTGTAGTGTTAGTATTTGCCATCATGGTAAAAGGATTTGCCAGTAAATTTTAGGATTACTAACTGTTGCCAGGATGCACCCGATATACGACTTTTGAGATACCTTCATATTTTGAGAGGGGCTCCTTTCATGATATATTTTTGCCATCGGTACGCTATGAAGAAGACAGATTTGTAGTTGGAGTTAGTGAGACTTTATCATACGTAAGAGTAAAGCAGAGGAGAACTATAGTGATAAACAAGTTGAAATGCCAGTGTGCAGGGCACATAGTGCGTAGAACCGATGGTCGATGGGGCGGAAAGGTTCTCGAGTGGCGTCCATGTAAGAGAAAAAGAAACATAGGCCCACTCCCAACCAGATGAACTAATCACCTAGGTGGCGGTAAGCATATGTATAACAACTGCTAGGGATCAGTCTGCGTGGAAATCATTAGAGGAGGCCTTCATTCAGGAGTGTTCATATAAGCTGTAATGATGATGATGATGAAAGTGGAATTCTCGCATTCACCAAGTACCTATAAGCCTTAGAGGCTGTACGCTAAGAAGAACATTCAATTTTTTTCAAATCGGGATTATACCGACACATAAATTTGTATGATAAAAATATTATTTGCACGTACGTAGAATAAATTTATGTAATATTTCACATTAGAATAATTTTAATATATGTGCAAACACGTCCAACGCTTCAGAGGGCATTTCGGTATGCACATTGCACAATGAACTCACTGCTATACACCATACATTCTCGGTCGATGCATAAAAGAGCATTATTTTTAGAATAAGACATATTTTTTAAGAAATATGAATTTAGATATTTGACCCGGTGTTCGAATGAGCTTAGCGGTGAGACGAAGAGAAGTGGTCTCCAAATTATATGTCACTGGCAAATAACAATAATCGCAAAATTATGAATTACCTAGGAAATTTACAAACTTTCGTAGGATTCTACACTAGAGATAAAATGTATTATTTTACGCTATACCCATATTTTTGTTTATATATCATAATTATTACCTAGTATGAAAAAAAAGGTTTATATCTGCCGTTGCTTATTTTTCCATACAGCCTACGGCTCACCTGGTGGTAAAGACACAGCTGCCATACATTTTCAATGCCCGATAGCATAAATATACATTGTTTGAATGGGTTTTTGATATTTTAAAGAATATAAATAATTATTGAAAGATGGAATAATAACACACTTTAGAATCTTGACTTGACTAATACGAGTAATTAGGTCACACGGGTGCCTTGGATGAAATGCACCTTTTTATATTTTGGTTTTGAAAGCCCAAATGTTCTACTGCAGGACACAAATGTCAACATAGCTTGGCTTAAGGTTCGTGCACACTACACAGATATCCGAATACAATATATTAGGATATCTGTGGGTACGTATATGGGAGCCTGGGCCAACACATACAAATTGTTATCACATTTTCCTCATAAGATCTTACATTTAGTAACATTGCTTTTGTCATAACGTCCCAACGCGTCAGTAGTAATCATAATGTCTACATCTTTGTCCTATCCCACGAACATACACGTATATCATGAAATTTAATTACGATATCACCACACGAAGAAAAATAATATCATCGGAATAATTTTACATTTTACAGCTCGTAGGCATTTCGAGAATACATGAAAAAACAAATTACCAGTAACATAAATTTGACACATTTTTTACTTTCCTTCGGCCTAGATGTATCATGTATTAGCCATAATAATTGCAAACTAAATCCAATATCTTAGTCGCAGCTCGTAGAACAAAATAACACGGGATGTGACCAAGTATCAATTACTAGTGTGCTGCTAGCGCTGGAGGTATCTTCGAATAGTGAAGTGCTAAGGTTATTTATAGATTCTTTGTTTTATTCATTTTTTAGTGAACAATATATTGATTAATGATTTAGTTTTGTCAATCACTATTTTGATATTTAAAAGCATTATTCAATTATATTCTGTGTGTTTATGCGTAAATTGTATTTTCATTTCAATACTTAATTAAAACTTAAAAATGCTTTTAAAACTAAATTGAATTAGTCAGAAAAAGTTAAACTTTATTTATAATTATGTTTACTGGTTCCGATTATTTTACCTTATACAATACAAGTTATCAGTTTCAAATAGCGGGGTGTGATTCGGGACGATTACGTTATAGACATGCCATAATATTTCAAAAAAATGAGTAAGTACACCGGGTGAAAACTAAATTCAAAAGACGAGATAGTAAATAATCCAAACTTTTTTGTTAACTGATTTTTATTATAAGCTCCATTATAGTTGCTACAGCACTTTAAAACTTTATATGAATTGCCAAATCTAATTGAAACGCATAAGATTTATGTGCTCCACTGTACACAACTACATATTCATACTGTCCTGACTAACCGAGCTATGATGGGATTTTAATCGATTCTTAGCAGACATTGCGTATTAACGAGGCGTATATTATCATACTTGTTTAAAGTTTTATGTCTTTAATGTATATTTGAGTGAGTTGGTTACTATTTTAGCTCGTTTTATGTCTTTAATGTATATTTGAGTGAGTTAGTTACTATTTTAGCTGGTCTTAATATACATAATTATGTGAGTTGGTTATTATTTTAGCTCGTTTTAAGTACATAATGTATATTTGAGTGAGTTGGTTTCTATTTTAAGCTCGTCCAAATATATGGGAGTTGGTTACTATTTTATCTCGTTTAATGTCTATAATGTATATTTGAGTGAGTTCGTCACTATTTGAGTAAAATAGTAACCAAAATATTTGATCACCTTGGCCACATTTTACATGTTTTTTTGGTGGGATAATAATATTTATTAATTTTACTTAACTTACTTAACCAAAATGAATAAAACACTTTACAAGTGTTTTATTCATTTTGGTTAAGTTAGATTACAATTGTGACCAGTCTTCCTTATTTATCTTTTATACCTAATATATAGATTTCACATTCAAATCCTACAACAATGATCCCGATACATAAAAATATACCAGCTTCAAAATATTCCTGTATCATCAAACACGTCGCCCATAACGACCCTAACCGCGCTACCTCTACCACTAAAACAAACCAAAAAGACAAGCGATCGCTCCAGGACCAAACCATCCGTGCTTTCCCCGATCGATCATATCAAACCCACAATTTGGCGAACGAGCCACGATAATTTGTAACGATATAATTTATAACGATATCACGAATGCCCTACGAAGATAAACTTAAGGTTAAACCGGTTGTCTTAAGAGAACCGGTTTAAATAACGAAATTATATGTCCACACGCTGTGTATAAAACGGAGATTACAATGTTGTGTGACCTACACATATTATTATAGTTATAATATTGCCTCCGAGATCTCGACGGTAAATATCGATATGTTTCGATTTTTATTTGACACATCGTTTTTAGGGTTTTGTAGCCAAATGGCAAAAAACGGAACCCTTATAGATTCGGTCAAGTCTGTCCGACCGTCCGTCCGAATAACACAACCCCTTTTTTCTCCGAAACTATAAACACTACACTTTTCGAACTTTGCACGTAAATGTGTTCCGTGTAAAACAAAAGTTATTTAAAATTCTGTAGTAATTAAACAAATTTGACAAGGAGTCACCGAGTCTTAACTTTTTCTTAGCGCCATTATGATTCGATTACTTCTCGTAAAACTCGAAGGCTAAATTAAATATATTTTATTTCGAGGATCCAATTGTTGTGAAGTTTAGAACAGCCAATTTTTTCCCTTCCTCCGTTGTTATCTATCCACTCAAAGACTTACCGCGGGAAGACAATCTGTTGATTTTGAGAACAGTTACCCCTTAGGGATAACTATCTTTTAACAGAGTGCGGAACAAATATACAGATTTAGGACCACTTGGGTTTGATAATTACGTCATATATCATTTATAGGAAAGGCCATCATTATCATCAGCTCATTAGACGTCCCCACCGAGGGGCACGAGCCTACCCGTATAGGGTGATTACGTCTTAGTCGTCCACGCAGGCCCAGTGCGGATTGGACGACTTCACACACAACCTTTGAATCTCTTCGCAGGCGTGCATGAAGGTTTCCTCACGATGTTTTCCTTCACCGTAAGAGCGTCGGATAACGTATATATAATTTCGAAAATTCGAAAACACATTGGTACGTGCCGGGATTTGAACCTCAGCCCTCCCGGTAGGAGGGCGACAGTCCACACCATTGAGCCACCGACGAATAGGAAAGGCCAAATGTTAACCAATTATCACCAATCGTATTACCTTAATTAGCGCCGAAAAGCTCAAGTTAATACATACATAAAAATAATAATTAAGTAGCTGCACAGCCAAGAAGTACATTACCAAGCAAATGTAATAAATATTTGCTTGGTAATGTACTTTCATTATTATTTTTATTCGTTCGGGATAACATATTAATTTATCATGCCACCCTATGTTGTTACTAAATGTTACATTATTTTAATACCTATGATTACGAAATAAAGTATTCTATTCTATTCTATTCTATTCTATGACGTCCACGACCATTATATTATCCAAAGAAATGGCGATATGAATATATTTTTAACTCTTGGGTGCCGTTGTACGAGTAATTGTTACCATCGACCCATATTAATATATCATATCAGTGAAGTTTTAATATCCGTAGCTTAATTATTAAGTGAGCATACATGGAATTAAATCCGCGATCTCTCGGTTCTGCGATCTGAACTAAATTCTTAAAAAGGTGGTTTTTATTTTGGCATAAAAATAATCTTTTCTAAGCTCTATCTTCTTATTTAATTAAGTCCATAAAATAAAAAGAAAGAGCTTCGGTGGTTAAAAACGTCGTTGGCTCATCGGTGAGGGCAAATCCCACCACGTACCAATGTATATTTCAAATTTTCAAAATTATTTGTACGTTTATCCGATACTCTTACGGCGAAGGAGAACATCGTGAGGAAACCAGCGCACGACTATAAAGAAATTTAAAGGTTGTGTGTGAAGTCAGCTAATCCGCACTGGGCCCGTGTGGACAACTTAGGCCTATACACCCTTTACGGGTAGGCTCGTGCCCCTCGATATAGGACGTATAGTGAGTTGAGGATGAAGATGATGACAATTATCCAATTCAGCTAATAAAAAATGCGCTAAAAATTACGTTATTGTTTCCCATCAGTAAAATTTACTTTCTCTAAAACCTCTAGGTACCTTACTTTACCTAGTTCAGGTAAAATGTAAATTTTCTCGACCTCAGTGAAGTCATGTGTGTTTATTATTTTTTGATGAAATAAATGATATTTGATTTGATTTGACCTTTACTAGGTATCAAAGCTTTCGGCGCGTGGTAAAAATGGATCGCAAACTGCAGACCATTAATTAGGGGGTTTCTTCTAGATTTAACAATATTCGTACTGTTATTAACGATGATTAATGTGGACCATGAGTGAAATCGACGTGGGAGGTTTAAATATACCTTTTTAGAGATCAAATTATTTTTTTATAATACAGATCTTTCGAAGAAGCTTGCTTCACTAAGTATAAAAAAGAAAAATATTTAACCCTGGAATCATTTCACAATAAATACATATTAAGAACTGCTGATAATCAAAAGAAATACACTAGTAAATTTTACTAGTAATATCTGAAATAAGCAGAAGTAAGCAAGTTCTAAGAGTGCCAAGTTATTATCAAACATTGGATCTTCTTGGAACGTTTATTGTTTTAGATTGCGATCTTTCTGATACAAAGATAGTGTCTGCTAGTACATGTTATTCTGTAATGTGCTAAGTTTCTAACATTTTCGTTGTATTTTTCTTGTAAAGACACTTTAGTGGGTGGAGAAAACAAGTATTTCAATATATTGGATTTTCTTCGTAACGCAGTGTTATGGTAAGTAACTATGAGACCTTCAATATGGAATATGGAATAATATAGTAAAATGTATTTGTTATTTTTATTAATTAATAATATTTTTAAGCTAGATGTCGTCAACCTTAAAAATCGTAAAAAAATCCTGTGATTTACAGTTTGAAAATGAATACCTTTGCGTTGTTTTTTTTCTCCAAAGAAAAACAGGGCGCTTATAAAAAAGAAAACCGTTTTGTTAGTACACAGCGATCACTTTAGCAACATGCACATCAGTAACACTATCTGAAACCCTACACGTATCGAAGGAAGTTTCACACCCGTCGGCTGCGGCGTACTACCCGGTACGGTGCGGTTTCAATTCCACTAAATTCCTTAACATTAGCGGATGAAAGGGATATCTGGCGCAAAATGGGGGGAATCTATGTCCAGCAATGGACTGCGGTAGGTCGAACACAGAGAGAGAGACTTGACATAACGACACTTAACAATCCCATATCTGTTTTTGACATTGAAGATGTCGTTAGTTTTCAGGGTTCGCATTCGATTTCTAGTGTGTGCGGCACATGTCTCTAATCATCTCCGAAAATATGCAAGTTAGCTAGGACTGTTTAGTATGACTGTTAGATGCAGAATAACGGATCGTATGATGTTGGGCTTTGAAAATCTTTTAGATATTTTTTCAAAAATTAAAAAATATCCTAATTATTTACTATTAAGACACACTACGAGTATATTAGATTATTTTATAATTGTCGGAATTGGGGCCCCGTTTAGTGCGGTTTGTAAAATCACTTTGACCATGGTGTATGTGATGTATTTGTAAGAAATTCGTGGTAATGTGGTTTTTGTATTGGCAGTACATCCGATTTTGAATGTAGAATTCTCAATGTGTGGTGGGACTAAGCACTATGACACCGTGATAAATGCCTTAATTTGTTAAATCATAGTTTTGTTTGTTGTATTATTTTTATTATACCATATATATTTTCATTTTCACTATTTTTTTAAAGTTTTTTTTACGATAGCCAATAACGTGTAAAATCAGCGCCTAGAACTGGACGTGGGGAATAGAGGCTATTTAAGTCAGCATATTCGTATATCGGTTTATTGTTTTTATTGTTAAACAACTACAATTAATAAAAATTTTGGGCAAACAAAAATGTAAATGCCCTTCTAAACTTAAAAAGCAAACATAATAAACTGAAACATAAAATGTGTGTTTTCTACAATCGTTTCATTCGCCAAAAAATTAAAGCTACTTATAGTTGCTAAAAAGTACGATCAATGCAAAATTCGTGATATTTCAATTTTACAAAACGGACGAAGTCGATCCAATCTACCATTGGCCGGTCTCCAAGACACTGGCACAATATTATATAGTATACTGATGCCGAGCTCATCCCGGATTCATCGTAAATAAAAAGTTTGCTTCGAGGAAAAATAAAAGAAACGGCCCTTGATTCTGCAAGCATATTTTTTATTCGCAAAGAAAAATAATTTAGGTAAATTTTATTGAATCACCCAAAAATCGGCATTATGCATCCATGGTGGGTTACGGCCCAATCTCTCCATAGCCGTGCTGTGTGAGATGGCCTGTAACATGTAAAGGGCCGTTTAAGGCGTATATTACCCATAGAGCTGAATACTATACCAGTCAAATTGTTTTAAATAACAAAAGATGACTTATGTATGTCTATTTTTGAGTTTTAAGTAAACTTCTACGTTATAAAAAAATATAGTGTATTTCGACTATTTATTATCGTGATCGTAAACTTTTTCTTAACGTAAAAGATATTTATTTATTTAAATATCCATCAACATTTACACAGCGGAATCTAGCCTTGAAGGATCCTAAGGAGTTTGTATAAATAACGGATAAATAACTGACATATTACAATTGGGTATTTGACACCACTAATCGTTGACGCACTTTTTATGAACTGTCAAAAAGGAACGTTTCCATATATTTTGTATGAGATTATTGAAACGTGACGTCATTGCTCACTAACATCAATTGACCTAATATTTATTGGTTTCAGTGTATTTAAAAATACAATATTGCAAATAAACAAAAGTGATCAATGAAACGACATGTAAAATAAAGTGCACTTTTATGAAAATAAGGTTTGGTATTTTATTGCGAATGGTGGAAAATACCGAAATATTTCAGTTATTTATACATTTAAATTTACACTTAATAAAAAAATCAGTTCATTAATTTACTTATGCTGCAGTTAAAGACTATAGCCATAAACGACAAACAAATTAATTAACTACCCCGTAATATCGATAGTAGTTTATCCCAATGATGTAAAAAGTTTTGGATTCGTGATATGCCACAAAACATCGAAAAAAATGTTCCGAATGTAGTGACAGCAACATATATATATTTCGAATTTCGAACATATTTACCTAAACAAAAGAGTACAAAACTGTACTCTCTTGGCGGTTCGTTTTTGAGGCACGGATGGCGTATCTACCTTTATATATTCAGAATATCATTCGTTTATCCCAAAAAACAAGAGCGAGGATGGTGTCCACACTGCGCATGCGTCATGCAACCCCAAGTCAGTCTGTTCGTTCACCTCGCGATCTTGTATGTATGTATGGAAGGGAATTTGTCTCAACCACGGCAAGGTCGACGCGGAATGTCGCTCCGCCATTGCGTCATTATGCTTCTAATGTTAGACTGAGTGTTAAACCCTTGTTAAAACTTGAAGATTCGTATGTGTCACAGTAATGAGAATAATGCCACCAGATTGTCAGATTTGTCAGATATAAAACTGCTTAAAACCCCTGTTTAACGGAAAACAACTTCGGATAAGACAAATCTTAATTGCTATTTATCACCATAATACATTATAAGAGGTTGCATGTGAAATCACAAAAAGTGTGTATTGTCGTGCACAATTTAATTTGCCGCACTAAACATTGTGTTCGTCAGTAAACGGTGTTTTAGCTAGTGGACGGCAGATTCGCTTTTGTTCATACATCAAGTGATTTGGGTAATAATTTCCATAGAGTAATTACTTTGAGAAATTACTGAGCGTCGGTGGCTTAAGGTGTGCACTGTGCCTCTCCTACCGGGAGGGCTGAGGTTCAAATCCCGTCACGTACCAATGTGTTTTCGAATTTTCGAAATTATATGTACGTTATCCGACACTCTTACGGTGAAGGAAAACATCGTGAGGAACCTTCATGCACGCCTGCGAGAGATTCAAAGGTTGTGTATGAAGTCGTCCAATCGGCACTGGGCCCGCGTGGACGACTAAGGCCTAATCACCCTATACGGGTAGGCTCGTGCCCCTCGGTGGGGACATTTGATGAACTGATAATGATGAAATTACTTACATAGTTATCTGTATCTGTGTATTATTTACATACTCACAATTTTATTTATCTGTGGGAAACAGAAAATAAGGTCATGCGAGGGAAGTTTATTTCTACCATCATTACAATTATTTCTCTAGTAATGGTATATTCGGGTTTTAGAGTAGGCGATCTCATTCAGCCTCCACCAGCGACCTTTCGCAAGTCGCCGGTCCATCTGGCTGGACTCCACTCCAGAACTCGTCTGCTCTAACGGCCATCTGTTCTGCGACATACGTGAACCACGTATACTTGGGTATTGCCACTTCAACTATGGCGGCGGGCTATGCCGGTATCTTTAGTTTGCTTATGGATTAAATCATTTCTGTTCTGCTCCCTAAGAAAGACCGCGAGCATAACTCGTTCCATTGCGCGTTGAGTGACTTTAAACTTGTGAACCAATCCCGCAGTCAATGTCTATGTCTCAGCTGCGTATGTTTGCTAGCTGCTATCATCCTTAGCAACAGGAATTTAATCCCATTATTTATTTATTATATAATTTATTCAATGAATAACGAGCAATCTTGGGTTTTATTTTTGTTATGGACAACGGAAAGGACAATCAATATTTGATTTTTTGACAACAGTACGAAAAAATTATTAATAATAATATATAAAAATCAAGCAACGTAAGACGCGAATTTGAATCACTTTGGTCGTCAGATTTATGATTATGACGCGTAGTAATCATATAAAATATGACTTCATCAACCCAACAAGGGCATCGCAAATTAACAAACAATAGTCTTGGCAGACTCCGTGCCAGTCTTTATGCCAGGTTCATTAATCTCTGTCGGCGCTTCTTTCATTCCAGATATAGAGCTGTGACCTTTAAACTGGAACTAATTCTGTGGAAATCCATTATAAGGGCTTAGATTTCGGGATGGAGTTTAATAGTGGCTTGTTTCTAAACGATACGTGAAAATTTAATCTGGTTTGAAAAATCAGTTGGAACTTTGAAAATATCGGGCTATTTTTTTCGAACAGCATTACGATCCAATTGAACAATTAAGAAATCCCGGTCTTACGCTTTCTTTATCAAGCCTCACCAGTGACTTAGCAAACACTTCAGGTTAGAATAAATTAGAACTATGTTGACGTTTTCCATTTCTAGGGTTCCGTACCCAATTTTTTTTTCATCGTATCCCCCGTGTGGGGTATGAATGTGTAGAACTTAAAAAATGATATCGAGGTTTCTAATAGCATTTTTTTTATATTTAATATTTTGCGCGAGAGACACTTCCAAAGTTGTAAAAATTGTGTCCCTATTTAAGAATATTCCGCTTTTAGTTGTTTCTCAAAAACAAGTTCAAATGAAAACAATGATTGAGTAGTTCACAGTCTAGTTTATTTATTTATAGGTAATACTATCTTGCACTGAAATGCGATAATACTAATCCTTTTTGCCGAGTGATGATTGTTTACTACGGTTGTTTTTAAAATATGCTATCGTTCATGACGTGCGATGGAGTTTCAAGTTATAAGAGAAAATATTTAAATACACAAATAAACTTAAAACAATAAGATTGAAAACAAATCTAAATTTAAATAAAAAGGGAAGTCGTTTGAACAAGGAAATTCGGCAACAATCAGAACAAGGCTTACGCAAAATGGGTTCTAAAAGTATAATTCTGTTTTCTTGTTGTATTTTAAAAAACATTACTCCCGTAATGGTCAACCTTGTACATAATATAAATATAGCAAGATAAATAAGAAGCCTTACCATACAGTACATATATGCAAATAAGCAATGCATACTCTGTGGGTACAGACACCCAGGAAAATTGCCAACATATTAAAAGGTTCCCACTTGTTTTCCCATTTTTCTCTACAGATTTGAAACCATAGGCGATCTGCTGTCGTCAACAGCATTCAATTTGACAAAAATGTAAATTATTTATTGTTTTTGCAATTATTGTCTTTGCATAACCTACTCATAGGCCGTATTTTAGAACGGGACTCAAGCATTGATCTTTACTAATATAGAGTTAGATAGGATGCCGCTATTAATCGTATATAGCGCTATACCTTCCTTACTCAATTTAAGTTAAGATCAACGAGTCACGTCCTAGAATACGGGCCCTAATCTCTGTGCACGCCACTGCTGGATGGTCGGAGTCTGTCACCAGACAAAAAAAGAAAAAAAAACGTACGACCTGAGGTCTTGCAAATGTCCATGGCGGCGGTGTCACTTACCATCAGGTGAACCGTATGCTTGTTTGCCTACTGTTCAATAAAAAAAATAACCAAACGTAGCGCACGGACACAGAGGTGTTCAGTGGGTAGGAGTCCGACATATCTGCTCGTTCCTCCAGAATGGGCAGAATCCAATGCAGGATTCTCCTCTTAAAAAAAGATTGTTATTGTTAACATCTGTGAATCCGCATTGGCCTCGCGTATGGGCTACGGCCCAATTTCTCCGTAGCCATGTTACTTAGGCGACGACCTGTTTGGTGTTGTGGTTCAGACGTCGGCTGCAACACCAAGGGTTCCAGGTTCGATCCCCGGGCATTAGAAACATTTGTGTGCATGAGCATATCTGTTTGTAATGGTCTGGGTGGTCTTTCTATGTATAATATGTATGAATTTACAAAAAAAAATATATAAGTATGTGTACCCGTTGTTTAGTACCCATAAAACAGGCTTCACGCTTAACTTGGGGATAGAAGACGCTGTGTGGATGTCTGTGGATATTTATTTATTTATAGAGGTACGTGGCAAAGCCTGTGACCTGTAGGATGCTATAGGCTTGTTGTATTGATTGATTAGCATCAAGCTCCCTAAATTTTCACATTCGAAACAGTTAACATCGTAATTATTTTTGTGACCCAAGTTGATTTTTATTTCATACCTAAAATCTCAGTCGGAATTTATGACCTGAATGAATTACATGTACTAAACAAATTTGCTAATACCACCTCCACCCCTTTAAACTGTTGATGAATGTTGTTGTCTTGAAGGCACCCTTCCGTAAAGGTCCCCTCTACGCTCCCGTGTTTACCTCCCACTCGGCAATGCGGCATATCATCGCATTGTTTTATCGTCTCAAATCTTAAATACACCCACATTTTCGAAAAAAATTATGTACGGAATTTTGAACATTATTCTAGTATATCTACTGTTGGTATTAGCGTGTTGGTGTAGGGTATAGAAATTAAGATGCCGTTTTGATATTTGCGATGTTGTGTTTTAAGTTCAAAATCGAATGACAGGCGAACCTCGTAGCGTAGTGATAGTAGTGAAAAATATTTCCCAGCGATTACCTTTTGACTCGATGAGCCTAAGCTAAAAATACATTTGAGAGATATTTTTACAAAATATACTCTATTATAAATGAAATACTCACGTGCACTAAAGATAGCTGGAGAAGGAGGAAAGGGGAGGACCGGGATTTCAGGCGAAAAATGAGGAAGATTTATATCTAACAGTGAACTACAGAATATTAGAGATACAGGAGAGCGAGAAAGGCTATCCTTCTCTTAAGTCTAATTAGTGATTCATTGATAAAATAATAGTTAAATTCATATAACAAAAATAGCTCGTTGTTAACGATTTAAAAGAAAACATAATAGGATACAAATACACAGCTCGTAGACAATCAACTATCGTAGAGCTCCAACTCCCATCCCCTTAAAGCCAACACCAAAACTTCCAAATTTGTCCACTCACCTTACACGCGAAAAATCACACCGACTCACTCAGCAAACAATCCAACACACGGAATCGGGTAAACAACACACGCGAAGCGTCCCGGGCACGCCATACAACCACGCCACTGTTAAGAAAAACTTCAAAATACACACTTGCTTATTATTTTCGCACCGGGCCGCCAGCAGCGACGCGGGCCCTGTCAGCTCGAAATCGCAACTGGCCGGTATCGAGCGAGCAACCGGCGACTCCCCGCGCCGCTCTAAACCAATTTATAATACATACAGAGACGCAGCATCCCCCGGATCACACCCCGAGCCAAACGCGACCCTATCCCAGAGTAGTTGAATGGAATTTCCTCTGCACAACACATGCCGCAGCGGCAAAAACGTCGCTAGTTCTTGCAGAAAAGCGAAGGGTTCGAATGTACGTTTCCATCGGTTTCTGGTGTTATTAATTGAAATTAACGTTTATTTTGAAAGCCTGTCATTGATGGCGGGAAATTGGTAACAGCTGACGGGTGGCTCTAGTTTCAGAATTTTCAGAATTAGCTGACGCGATCGGTGCTTGAGTTTAAGAAGGATTGACGCTTTTCGCATTGAGCAGCTTTAATTTTATGCTTTACACGTTAAAATATTTAATAAAGAAGGTCAATATTGAAAAGTATTTTGAGAAAAAGAGTTCTGGAGTCAAGACTGCTTCATGGCTACTTGATATGGTGGACTTACTACTGGCGTTACAACCTGAAACTCTGCGATTTTACTTAATGCGGCATAACCTCTCGACCGTTTCGAAGTATTTTTCTCAAACGCTTTTTCATATTGAGGATCGTCTACCTGAACTGACGGTAAGCGTAGGATAACCTGACGGTAAGTCCTCACATCGATATATAGACATCATTTAAGCATACGGTAAATGTAATTTACTGGGATTTGGAGAAATTGTTATTGTAAATTCTGTTTTAATAAGTATTAGGTAATAGGTTTCATGCAGGTATATTCTCATGGAACTAATTTTGCTTTAAATCTCAAGACTATTTTCGGACGAATAGACAGGGGTGTGTATATAGCTTGCAATAGATTTTATTTCATACGTAGGCAAACGAATGTACGGACGGCTCCGCTCGTTTGCTGAAGAATATGAACATGGAAAACCACAACTCAGAAAGTGTTATAACGTTGTCAACTGTCATCTAGGATACATTAACGATTGCGAAACCATAGTAAAATTGGTAACTTGCGACACTAAGATGGTACCTAAAGCATTCAGGAAAATATTGCATTTTCGAAACTTCTGTTCGGGGCGGGAGTAATAGCCAATAGGTGATGTAGCGATGCCCAATGTAAAAATGAGAAAGATAGGTAGACTTTTCCACTCAGTAAGATATTCATTAAGTTATGGTTTACTTCTAATCGCCTCATCATATCACCTAATAATGGAATTCTTATATCAGCTCTGGCTTACTGATAAAATCGAAGAAATTACTAGACGTAAATGTTGTTATTTAATTACTTAGACAAAAAGCTTTGAAGTTACCAAAACTCATGCAGGTAATATTGCAACATGTTAAATCAGTAAAAAATATATATGTAAAAAACATTTATAAATAAATGCAGCTTCGCATGCAGTTCAATATTGGAATTGCATGTTGCCAAGCAGTTTTTATTTCATTAAAAATGCGATCGGATTTGTCTTCCGAGAGCTCTTTTATTGGACAAAAACTTATACGGTCTTTACTTGAACTTTTTCACATCGTCCAAAGAATATTTTTTCACAGAATGGATGCTTTATAGAACAATCTTTCATGATACTATATATTATTGATATACATTCAGTAATTCTTTTTGTACCCATTACATACACTAGGTACCTATCGATGCTTTTAGAATCAATAACTTTCGGGTGAAAGGGTGACACTATAATTTTAATACTGTGCCTTAGCAGTAAACATGAATATATTTATTACAAGTAAAAAATGCTTAGTTAGAATCTAATCGCTAAAGAAGCAGAGGATTTCTGGAGAGGAGACCGCGATTTGAGAGACGTAGCGTAGGATGCCCTCTGGCCCGATGAACCGACGACTAGCGAAATGTCACTGGTGGAAGCTCGATAAGGGAAAAAAGGACCGACATGATGGGCACAATAGAGACCTATGTCGAGTAGTGGACTACAGAAACGCGGAAATGAGAAAGTGTACTGTTTAACATAGAAAAATGATGTGTCAGAAAGTTTTTATAGAATATAATAAAATCGTTAAAAATGTTCCTTACGTGGTGCGTATAAAAAATCATACGCTTGTAGTAAGAAGCTGCTATTTCGATATTCGACGCAATAATTTTCTCTTTATCATACTTACGGATAAGGGCACTGATTTACGTAAGTTAATAATACTTATGTAATGAATATTGAATATTTAAAAAGTATTACAAGTATCGAGGATTTCTTAGGGTTTTATATACTCTAGCACTAACACTAAATAAAAAAATAAAAAAGTTTATGACATAAAAAGTTGACCAATTAGGTGAATTTGTACTAGCAAGCTCCAAGACATGGAGTGAAGTGGACTTCACAGAATACATCGTGTGCTTTCGCTCAAAATGAGGGACTATTACCCGTAGCCAATATTTTATCCGTGTCCACCGGATTTACTTAATAATTGCTTATAATAAAGTTTTGATAATGTAACCCTCAAACTTGGCCCTCGGAGTGTCTAATTACTCCGAGACTTAGCCTCAGAAATACGAATATAATTGGTAACAAAATATTTTTGTTTTTCTAATGTTTTGCCACTTTAATTTGAATTCATTAAAGATATATGAGTATTTGATAGACCTGTTTATTCAGGTAGGTGGCTATTGGTGTGGACTGTTGCCTTCCGATATCGAGGATGCAGGTTCAAATCCCGCCACGTACCAAGGTATTTTAAAATTTTCGAAATTATATGTATGTTTATCCGATGCTCTTACGGAGAAGGAAAATATCGTAAGGAAACCTGTGCACGCCTGCGAAGAAATTCAAAGATTGTGCGTGTAAGTAGTGGCCAATCCGCACTGGGCCGCGTGAACAACTAAGGCCTATTTTACGGGTAGGCTCGTACCCCTCGGTGGGGACGTTTAATTGGCTGATGATGAGAACTATTTGTATGACTGACATTTTCTGAACACATCCGACTAAAATTGCTATTGTATTTCGATTCGACACAATTGAGAGATTAGAAAATACAAGCTTAGATGAACAAAAAACTAATTATAGTACAATCTAACTCAAAAAGTGACCGTGGCAAAAGTCTGCCCATTGGGCACATTTTTCATTCGTAATAACGTCGTCGCTACATCTAATAGTGATGTAGTAGTATGCTCGTCCTTTTGATTTTGTACCGTTTTAATTTACCGACGCGTAAAGTTCAAAATTTTAGTGAATAATTTTATGTCATAAATATAAGAATAAATAAACATTTGTGTCAAGCGGACATATTTTGGTTGATATTTCTTTGTCATTGTGCATCTAATTAGTTCATTGTTTATCTAAGAATACAAGTAACTTCAAAAAGTAGAATACTCCTTTATTCTTTGCCCTTATCACTAGTCCATCATCTCGCTAGCCACGTAGGTGCAAACACATGAATAATTGAGAGTGCACATCCTTGCACTGCGTCAGCCACTATTCTCTTACACCATTTAAACTTACATCTTATGTCATTGTAATAAGAAGTAGAATCGCAAAACGCAGTCTCAGATTAGTATCACATGAGCACAAATCAAGTTAAGCTCAAAACGCATGCCAATAAAGCCAGTAAGGGCATTCAAGAGAAGCCGAAGGAGTTTTATTATTGGCGCGGCGTAATCGGTATATGCAGTCTGGACTAACACTAGTTTAGCCATGGACGTATAAAAAAATATGGACGGACTGTTATTAATACATACGATGTGTCTTCTATCATGTAATAGGCATGATGACTGGGTCCTGAAATCGTAAGAACTATTTCATATTATTACAAATCTGGGTTAAATATAACGATGTGCTTAGTCTCAGCTCGAAAACTAATGTTTTATGAATTTTATTAGTCTTCAAAGTTAGATGGGCAAGTCCATTTTTAAAGTACATTAATTGTCAAAAATTTGTTAACAAAAGGATAACACATACAATTTAAAGCAACTTTTGCTATGAAACCGTTTTAGTAAACGCAACATTTAACATAGTTGTAGTACAAAATTCACAAACTATGCGTACTAATTACTGATGCGTGACGTCATAACTAGGTAGCCATTTGTATGAAGCGTTTTTGGGAAAGTCCATTAATGTGTTTTTAGAATTGGAAAATCTCTGTGAGTTTTAATGTTAACGGAGTCATTTTTACCAATGTTTCTATTATTATGCGGTCCATCGATATAATAACAGAAAAAAAATTGTTATCATCCCTATTGTAATAGCAGTGGGCTCGCGTAGACGACACCCGCCCTGGATAGCTTCGGTGGGGACGTATAATAAGCGGAGTATGATGACTTAGTCACCTACTACTGATTTATTATAAGAAAATAGTTCACCGATAATGACGTATGAAAAAGAAAAAACAAATTACGTTGTTAGTTTTCATTGGTAATGTATATGTTCAGGCACACACACCCATTAATTATTATATTTTATTTCATATTGTCTTTCGTCAACAAAACAATATATTAGTACAGATTTCGACAAAGGACTATCTATAGGAGCGAAGGCGGCAGTAATTGGCGTCAGGGTCTTCATTCGAGTGGAAACTGCAAGACGGGGGCGCATCCCCTGCATGCAATGATCTGAAGTATCTAAGGTGTGATGTAGAATTATGTATTATGTTTTAACATCCTCCCCCTTATAGGGAGATTTTTTTATGGTTGAGCACGTAAAGTCAACAATGTTTTATCATGGTGTTTTTTTTAAATACATTTTAAGTAAAACTAAGTGCTGATTGTAAAATGAATTGGAATGACGTCTTCCAAAAAAAAATATACTTCTGTATCCAGCTAAATAAATGGATTTTCATTTTGACTTTACCATTGACTAGGTGAATCAGGTATTTATTTATTTAAATTTCAGGCTTACATAACTATATACAGTCTTATGTTTAGTCAGTTAAAAATATATCCTAGATTGCACCAAAAATATTCAGCATTAGTCTTGGACTTAAATTATTCTAGAATTTTGATTCGTAAACTAAACATACCATACGCACGAGGTATATTCTTAATAAAAATATGAACAAGTATTGTACATTGCACAGAAGAAAATAGTACATTCTTCTCTTCACAACATATCAAACCATAGAAGCTCAAAAGTAGATACGGTGACAGCGTTGTCTGCAGCTGTCATATATTCTGCTGAGAGCAGCTGCTTTGCAAGCAGGACACGACGTGAGATACAGATATTTGGAGACACAGGAAGCATTTTGGAAACGACAGCTACGGCTCGATGGCATAGCGGCGAGTGCGTTGAGATCGCAGAAGTAAAAAGAAACAAAGAAAGAAAGTATGTATTTTTACTGTTTTTGTAAGTTTTTTTTTCATGATGGCTTGCTTCCAGAGCAAGCCATGCTCTAACTATACAAGTGGAAGAGACGTGTTCTAAGATGGAGCGAGTTTGCCCAGAAAAAGCCTTTTTACTCGTTTTTGAATGTGGCCGGAAACACAGACGCAGGCAGAACATTCCATTCATTTGCAGTACGCATAATGAAAGTAGACGCGAAACGCTTGGTCCGAATACGGGGGACACAAAACGGATGATATTTTGCAGTCCGCCTTGAGTGTTTTTATTTTGATTAATTTTATTTTACTTTAACTTTAACTTGATTATAAATTGTTTATTATTTTTAATGATTTTGAAAACAAATAAATGCATTTTTTATTACTTACCAACAGGAACCGTCTGCACGTTTGCCAATATATGAATATATTCAAGTTTATATCCATCCGTTCTTTTAGAATGCTACATTCAATGTTTCCATCGAAACTCCTCAATTTATTAATGTGATTTTAGCCGATACTAGTTTCAAGCTTAGCCAGTTTGGGGAGAAATGCAATATGATTATTAAGTTAATAAGGCGTGACTTTAGAATAACCAAGAATTGAAATAGGAGAACTGTTCCAGATATAACAATTCGATAAAGGAGTTAGTTTTATATAAAAAAACTTTTTACTTCTTCTTCAACCTATCATATTCCTCTGCTGGACATCGCATTTCTCATCTAGCCTTCACCAACGACCTTTCACAAGTCGTCGGTCCATTGGACTGGAGGGCGGACTGCGATACGCTTGCCAAGGCGGTCTCCACTCCAGAACTCGTCTGCTCCAACGGCTATTGGTTCTGCGATATACGTGACCAGTCCTACCACTTTAATTTGCTGATCCGGCGCTATGACGATAATTTTAGTTCTCTTTGAGGTTAAATCATTTCTGATCTTGTTTCTAAAAGAGACCCAGAGCACAGCTCGCTTCATTGCGCGTTGAGTGACTTTGATCTTGTGAATCAATCCCGCAGTCAGTGTTCATATATCTCTCTATTCGGGGTAACTAGGAAAAGACAAAAAGTAGCCTTTGGCATTCTTCATTCTCTCTTCACCCTTTCAACCAACTCCCCTAAAAATAATGACAACTCGTTACTCCGTTTTGCTATGAACGACGGACAAACAGACATACTTGACATATATATTGCTTAGTATGGATTATAATTGAGTAAAGTTAAATAATCATGGTCACTGCATTTTCTTCATAGGAATCTGGTCTTTCTTCTATCAAACAATTTCAATCACCGATGCTTTTTATAAACCATAATACATACTTTTCAATACAAGGGTAAAAGCCTTTTGCAAAATTCCTAAAATAGCAAAGTCAACTTGTTGGTGAAAAAGGTTGTATTAATGCAACGGCCCTTTTACCAGAACCCGCACCATTGCGAGGCACGATCCAAACAAAATCCATTTTTATTTCTGACCCTACGTGCCAGATAGTATACGTTGTGGGGCACCATGAATTCAAATCATTAACAATGCGCAAGACTCGACTTTAACTGCCAATAAATAAGGATGATAATGGGAAGAGTCACGGGATGTATTGTGAATAGAATGTGGGCCACTAAGTGTATATTGATACTGATGTGATTTCAATAAAGTTTCTGTACAAATATAATTATGCAATAATTTTGGTCGCTGGTGGAGGCTAGATGAGTAAAGTGGAGGACCGGGATCATCATCATCATCCTCCTCCAATGTTTTCCATACGTACCGATCTGAGTTAATATGCATCTGCGCTTTTCGGCGACCTTAATCAGATCCACCACGTATCGGAAAGCACAAGGTTCTTGAACCTTTCTGCCCCAACGACCATCGGTTCTCCGGGCTATGTGGCCTGCCCTTGCCACTTAGCTTGACGACCCGGGTGACTATGTCGGTGACTTTAGTTCGCCTATGTATCTCTTCATTCCTGAGTCGATCTCGTAGAGAAACCCTCTTCATCGCTCGCTGAGTGACTTGGAATTTTTTCAAAGACCTATAGTAAGCGACCACCACCACGAGGGCTGGATATAGGCGCAAAATGGGGGAGACCTACGTCCATCAGTGGACTTCAACAAGTTGCAGAGCGAGAGCAAAAGAGAAATATTTTGATTATAAGTCCAATGAATTCATTCATTATTTTACTGTTTGACAGCACACACTCATAAGTTTCAAATTTAGAAATTTTTTTTTTTTAACTACCGCTCTAACTAACAGTTTCTTAAAATCAGAAGTAACTACTCCACAACGAGATTTTCAAAACTTGACGGTTTATGATTCTGTATATAGTAGATTATAGTCTGCCATAGATGTATGAAGCGCGCGCTACAATTCTAAGTGCACACGAACTTTCACGCAGCACATGAACTTTCTGTGCCCGTATTAATTCGGGAAAAGTTATTCTGTTGTATTTTAATGTTTGTATCCATAAATGTTTAAGTTCGACCGTTAATCAAATGTCACTAGTCTATTGACGTTTGATTGAACTTCTTTTAACTGAATCGTCTAGATCACCCGAGCACCGCAATCAGATATCATCCCGAGAACAAGTGTTATGCACTTTTGAGTTTCGGGATGAGAGCACAATAGTGAAATTAGCGGGTATATGAAACCCTTTCAAGTCACGGGCACAGAGCGGTTCTAACGGAAGGATCCACCTTATTACTTAGTCAATCTGTCATGGTTGCAGTCCCGTGAATAAGAGTTATGCGCTTTTGTGTTTCGGGATATGGGCACTGTAACTAGTGAAATTACCGGATGTATGAGACCCAACCCCATTGCGGTTGACGTGCACAGAGTGTTAGTGACGGTGGATCCTTATTACTTAGTCAATACTGCTCTGTCATGGTCAGGCGTGTCACTTATCGTCCCAATCACTTCATAGCATAAAATATACGTGCAGACGCTCTGTCAAACGAGAAAGCTCCCTACGCTAGTTTAGTGGCCCACCACAAAGTTTGTATTCAATTACAGCAGTGTCAGTCGGTTCAGAGTGCGCGGGCAAAAACTCCTCGCAGCAAGCGCTAACAGTCACGAGCCTTTGTCTACTGAAGGTAATGACGCCTGGAAACTGTTAAGTATTTCTCCCGGTAATCTTTTGAACGCCATTAATAATTTTATGCCGTAACGTTAAACAATTGTAGGGCCCCATTCGAACTGGGCCGCTATTTGTTGGTGTACTGTAAAGGTACGGATTTCTTTATTGCTTTTTCATGGCTGTCTTAAATACCGATTGAGATAAATGTGCTAGACTATGAATAACTATGCTGTGTTATATAATTGCAACAAGGTAAGTAGACCGTAGTGGACTTTTATAATACTTAAGAAAATTTATTTATAAATGTATATACTAATAAGAGCCTAGTAAGTACAGTAATGATTTTAACTTTTGAAAAACTGGGATACATAAATCTGTGGATCTTTAAATTAAGGGAAGATAGGTTGTATCTAGGTTAGCGTGCTCCTGTCTCGAAGTCAGCCTATAACTAAGTCTTGTTAAAAAAAGTACTACTGACGTTACATATTCTTACCCTTATGGGGATAAGGGCAATAATATTATCATTTATTAAATTGAATGCCAACTTACAAAGAATGTGAATAATATAAATAATTAAAATAAATGAATTGATCAAAATAAATGTATGATATGACAGTTTTCGGCAATTAAAGTTTAACTTTGAAAGAAGAACTAAAACCTTAGCTTTCATTTACAAGTAATACGGATTTCCATGAAGACCTCACTTCAGACTCCGCACAAAGTTGCTCGCCTAGAACCGACATAGGTAAATAAAGTCGTTCCCCTAAAATACGAGTTTCATAAAACTAATAAAGATTGCAAAACAAACTCGGCGGCTTAATGAGAAATGTAATAGGATCTCAAATGCGACCCGGAGACAGCAAAGCGGGCGATTTAAAATGCATTTCCCTCACGAATTTCTGTGAATGCATAATGCACAGAATTCGGATAGCGCTGGTGTATCCCGTAGCAACAAATTTCTTTAAAACTAAATTATATAACGTTAGTGATAAAGCAGAACACTTTCAGCCAGCCAGTAACCTGGTCACTACCTATTCGTCAATCGTTTCGTCGTTGTTACTTTTGGCGATAACGAGTAAAAGTTGTTTCGCAATTAACTTTATCCCCAAAATAGTTTAGTCGAATATCTGTTATTCGACTCGTTTCGATCTCGATTTCGACTTCGAATCTTTTTTGGTATCACCCTGGTGGCAATTCTAAAAAACACATAAATTTGAAGTGAAGATGATATGCCTTAAAAGCATGGCACAGAGCGTCGGTGGCTCAGTGGTGTGAACTGTCGCCACCTACCGGGAGGGCTGAGGTTCAAATCCGACACGTACCAATATTTTCGAATTTCGAAAATATATGTACGTTATCCGACGCTCTTACGGTGAAGGAAAAACATCGTGAGGAAACCTTCATGCACGCCTGCGAAGAGATTCGAAGGTTGTGTGTGAAGTCGTCCAATCCGCACTGGGCCCGCGTGGACGACTAAGGCCTAATCACCCTATACGGGTAGGCTCGTGCCCCTCGGTGGGGACGTTTAATGAGCTGATGATGATGGTACTTCATGAACAAAATAATGATTCAAACTTAACTTCGACGACCCATTTGGTGTTGTGGTTCAGAGGTCGACTGCAACACCAAGGGTTCCGGGTTCGATTCCCGGGCAGTACAAACATTTGTGTGCATGAACATGTCTGTTTGTAATGGTCTAGGTGTTTTCTATGTACAATATGTATGTATTTACAAAAAAAAATTGTATATAAGTATGTTTATCCGTTGTTTAGTACCCATAATACAGGCTTCACGCTTAACTTGGGGCTAGATGGCGCTGTGTGAATTTCAGTGGATATTTATATATTATATATAAATTTTAATATTAGGTATCTTTCTGCAAACTTCGTAAAGAACAACACAAGTCTTTATTATGTAACGTTCATAACAAAAAAATACTCAACTTAAGACTAAAATTTAAGCAAAAATATTTACCATATTCAGGAAAGTAAATTGTTATAGCTAAGAGCCCTCTGCCGCCATCACTTGAAGACGAGGAAAGAAGCGACCGAAAAAGGATATCCTTTTCAATGATCAAAAGATAACTCTCGAATCGTTGAAATCTGATACAGTTTTCTTACAAGTTTAATACGCTATATACATTACATATTTGCATGAACACATCAATTTCTCAATTCTATGTAAGTCGGTGGCGGGTCGGCTGTGCAAGATTTATGTGTTTCGCTAGATTCAATCTATTCTCTCACGGGACTAGTGTGTCGGAACTGTGGAAACTATCGTCCATTTTCTGGTGAAGAATATTATATATCTTGGTAGAATCAAAATATAGGTTCCAGTGCTTTAAGATATTCGATAAGGGCGCCAAAGGAAGGGGCAAAAACACATGCGCTTTTAAATGTTAGATTTTCCCGGTTTGATTATATTTTAAACATAGTGTTGTTACAATGTTATCAGTGGTATTGATATGACCACCCTGTATACGATCTTCCTAAGTTAAAAACATATTTTGCTATGCAGTGAGCGTCTTCCATTCATCCTTTATATTTTGCATGTGGTTTGTATAAAAATCAAATTGGCCTCAAAAGACATCTTATTATTAAGAGCAAGCCCCAATCTTATTTTATACTCGTGCAAAAAGCGCGCCTTGATATATTATTTGTATAAAAGAAGTAAATATAACAACAATATAAAACTCATCTGCTATCGGCTGGAAGGTCATCAGCAACTTACCGCGCTCATTCGCAAAAAAAATGCATTTAATTTTTTTGGGCCTTAATTGAACGCGACGGTCAGTGTGCTCACCTGGTGGTAAGTGATTCGCCTGACCATGAAAGAAGCAATGTTAAACGAAATTAATAACAGTAGGTAATATTTTTCCGCTGTCCCGTCACCAGAGACAACAGGTGTTCGGTCTCTTATACTCGGTAATTGTAATAGCTACAGAGCTACCCCGAAACACAAATGTGGAAAACAATCCTATTTTACGGGACGATACTTGGCACCGGTGGTATCTACCTAGACGACTCAGTACCGAGTCTGTCACCTAGTAAATTTGCGTCCTAAATGATAAATTTAATCAAACAGAGTTAATTAATTTTAAAATCATACAATAACATTTATTTTCCATATATCTACGAGTAATATTGGGACATCTTATTCCAACTCCTCTTATTATTATGAGCGAGCCCCAATCCTCTTTTATACTTGTTTAAATTGTTTGATATATTGAATTAATTCCTGAAATTAACTGAATCAAGCAATAACGTTTAACATTAAATTAAGGGCGTTCCATAGCAAATAAAGGCTTTCGTAATATATTTTTGATTAAATCTTCGTTGGAAATTCTAAATCATACACATTATGCTATTTTATACACAGCTGCTACTGAAACTGAAAATGTGGTATTCTAAAGATAAAAAACTTTATAATTTAATGTTTTTGTCCAATGTCAGCAATGATTTAAATTTAATTTAAGTCTTTAAAATGGATTTATTTTTTAATAGTAGGCCGTGGATGTAACTTAATTTTTAAAAAATGTTCTGGACAATTATGTTATTAGTTACATTGAAAATTTACAAGTATTAAATTTGCATAATGAGTTGAGTGCATAAGTTCAAAGTCATATGACCCCCCTTTGACCAAAGACTAATCAAGGGTTACACATGCACATGAAGCTAAGTTCCTATATAAAGTTATTATGAAAAGTAAGTTAAATAAATAAAAATTCGGCACTAGAGATATTTGTACTTCGTAATTATATAAAATGTACAGTTATTGATGATATTAATGACACTCGTAATTCCTTAAAATAAATGAGAGAGAAATCCAGTAAATCTGTTGTTATTGAATATAGAATTTAACTTGACCCAGATATTTCACAGCAAATTATTCAAAAGGGAGTATTATTCTTGCCCCGTTCATCGTATAAAATATAAGTCTCTCACAACAGTTGCAAAGTGCATTACCATACAACAACGGACCGGGGGGAGCTAAGACCTCAACAACTTTTCCTCGCGTTATTCCGTAAACAAAATTTACACGACTCAAAATTTAAACAGTGATGTTTTGTGAAGTTATAAATAGAATACTAAAACAGAGGTTGTAAGCAGTGGCTTGCATAGAGATTATGAGTAGGGCAATCAAAGTGAGTGACACTAAGAAAACAATAAATAATATGCATTTTTATCAAATTGAGTGCTGTTGATGACAGCAGATCGTCTATGGTTTCAAATCTGTACGAGTACGCTGGTATATTATATACATATGAAGCAACGTAACGCAAAGTTAATACTTTCCTATTTAGTATGTAGGTATAAACGAACTCCCGATCATTTTATAATTACGTTTCATACGGTAACACACTTGACATGGTAACACTAAGCGTAGGTACTAGTTAGAATTTCCGCGTTCACGAGCAAGGGAAATGTTTGCTGAAGTAATTGGCCCGCCTCGCTAGATCTGCGTAAAGAACGTCGCATACTATAAACGATGCATGGGTGACTTTGTATCCTTGCAGTAATTTGTTTTTATGGACATACACGCCATGTTCATGTTTTTTCTTTCTTAATAAATGTTGTTCTTTTCTTTCAATAAATCTTTTTTATTCTTTCAATGTGTTCCTTTCTTTCAATTAATGTTTTCCTTGCTTGCAATAAATATTTTCCTTCCTTCCAATAAAATTACCCTTTCTTTAAATATTTTTTTTAATTCTTTCTTTCATGCAACCTTCTCTAGGCACTAGACTTAGTTCTGGTATTACTTGCAATTGTTGCAAGAATTTTAGTCATTGCAAGTATATCACTTATTCGTATGAAAAGTGTAAATAATTCTAGGCTGCGATTTTAAGCCATCGGTCTAGGCTACCAAAATGATGATTTTTTATTTCAGAGACCTTACAGCCTTAAATACTGACAACCGGCTCGATTGTACAAAAAGTCATAGGGAACTCTTTCTTGAAAATAAAATTAGTCGGCTTACGAGAACTTAATTAATCGTTTATTTTGAACACTCATTAATGTAACTTTTTCCTCCGACATGCAATGCCTTTAGCAGCAAACCTAACCTATAACTTACGTTAGAAACCTTCAAACTAAGAGTTAGATGTTTTTGTAGTTAAATAAATAAATATCCACTGACAATCACACAGCGCCATCTAGCCAAAAGTTAAGCGTAAAGCTTGTATTATGGGTACTAAACAACGGATAAACATACACATTTTTTTTTTGAAATACATACATATTATACATAGAAAACACCCAGACCATGACAAACAGACATGTTAATGCACACAATGTTTGTACTGACCGGGATCGAACCCGGGACCCTTAGTGTTGCAGCCGACGTCTCAACCGCAACACCAAATGGGTCGTCAAAAGTAGTTCTGCGTGATCTATCCTAAATCTATATTTCAAACGCTATCATTAAATCAAAAGAACTATACACTACGTTTACATAAAAGTGAGTTTTTACAGCTGTTCGCAGCAGTTTTTAAAGCGTTTACGTTTGAGCGCAGTGCCGATTAAAACCAGTAACGTATCGCGACAAACTCGTTTCCAGTTCACTGGATCAACAGGTTTATGTTGAAAATTCAAAGTTCACCACGAATGTGCGGGCTAAAAATATTTTTCAATTTTTAGGCCAGAATTTACCAAGCCGAGACCCGTGGCGCGTAGGGGGAGTTATTCCAAAAATAACTTATTCGCGTTTTTAATTTGATGTTTGATTTTACTCATTTTTCAGTTGGATACAGGAAAATTTATTATCAAAGTCTATTTTTGTCTCCGCTCGATATTTTCCGAGAATCACAATTTTCCAGAAATATTGAGAGATGCCGAATAATGGGACGTATTTGAACAAATACCCACTGATTATAAAATAATGTTATAATAATGGTGTTATGACTTGTTTTAAAAACTTGTAGAAATAATAATACTATATTGGTTTATTTTCATTACAAAATATATTATTTTAAGATAATCACTGCCTTTAAAGAAATATCTCTCGCGCATTAATAGGATGATCTCTCAAATGCTGGTTGATTCATACAAATGCGTACATATAACAGAATAAATTTATTTATTAAATAAATAAACCTGTTGCAAAATCCCATTGATTCCATATCCGCTGCACTGGAGCAATCTCCGCAGTAGTCGCGACATCGCCGATTTACGGGAAATTATTCCTATTTCCTTATTCTATGCCGACATAGTGAAAATTCAACTCTTTGAGCATCGGTGGCTCAATGGTGAGGACTGTCGCCTTCCTACCGGGAGGGTTGAGGTTTAAATCCCGACACGTACCAATGTATTTTCGAATTTTCGAAAAATATGTACGTTATCCGACGCTCTTACGGTGAAGGAAAAACATCGTGAGGAAACCTGTGCACGCCTGCGAAGAGATTCGAAGGTTGTGTGTGAAGTCGTCCAATCCGCACTGGGCCCGCGTGGACGACTAAGGCCTAATCACCCTTTAGGGGTAGGCTCGTGCCCCTCGGTGGGGACGTTTAATGAGCTGGTGATGATGAATATTTTTTAATATTTTAAATATATCCTAACCTTGATAAGCTTCGACGATTGTATGCTTGCTTGCATGCTGCATGTTTGCTTGCATGTATGCCAAAAGATGATTCAGAATGTACTTTCTGAAATGTGGTAATTCTGCCTTTAAATGTCTAAATGCGATATTACAGATCTGGTTTTAATTATTGTGGGATATCAAATATTTGCCCAAACATGATTTCAGCTTATAAAATTATGTGTTTTTAGTGTCTGCTTAATGAGTTAGCCAAATGAGTTTCTGCATAATGAAGATGACGCCTTCCTCTAATATGCATAATACTTGTAACATTAAAAATTCTGCGTTAAAAGGTAGACCCTGTAGATATTCGATTACAATATAGAGCAAGCGTAGTGTTTCACTGATCGAGCTCAGTTACCGTAGGCCCGAAGATCCGGGTCGGGTGACGGGCGCAGTGCGGCGTTGAATGAGAATAATTAATGTCTATCAGTTGTTGATCGGCATCAATGCCGTTCTGTCATGGTCAGGCGTATCACTTACCATCAGGTGAGCGTCCTGACCGTCCTGTAAATTTTGTAACATAAATAATAAATAAAGCTTTTCATACATGAATGGCACCACACTTGTTGCTCCTTCAAAGTGAGTTCTTACCATCCAGTGAATTTTGTGCTCGTTTTTCTACATATAATATAACAATAAGTTATATATTGTTCTTGGTACATAAGTTTAATGGACATAATAACTACTAAAAAGCCTTTTACTTTTATGGTTCTGATATTAAGTGTTGTAACAATGAAAAGTTTTTACAAAGTACAAGAGTGCCAGGTAAGTTACAAACTTATGAAAATTAGGTAAGTTTTCAAGTGTTCTCGATCGATAAACTTGTTATGGAAGGGTTATGTTACAAAGCCTACAATCAAAGTTATATTATGAGGCTTTAGTTTAGAAGAAGTTTTGGAAACCTACAAGGACCGCTTCATTAAAATTTGATCTTTTCGGTGGATTCAACGACTTTCATAAAGTGCAATTTTCGTCATATCGACAATTCGTCAAATTGTAGTTTGTTCTGAATTGGCAAAAAAAATAAGTTTGCAAATATTATTAGTCAACCCTATGTACAAATTCAATAAATTCTCTATTCAATTCAGTATAAACAAACAATCAACGACAAATTTACCTATGATAGGTATAACCTTTTGAATTGGGGGGAGAGGGGGAGGGAGGGGATCCTTTGTATAGTGATATATATAAACATATGTTTATATATATATTTGTTTATTAATTTTTTTTTCCAATTTACAAAGAGTTTACTAAAAATAAGTATGATTGCTATTTGTCACGAACAATAAATCTTGCATATTGAAGTTTTTGTAAATTGGCCTTTAAAGCCTTAAAAATGGGGTAATTTATATTTGACTTTTCCCAGTTTTTAAAGTAAAAAGCAAAAAATTGGTATGAGAAGCGAAAAAGAAGAAGCAGTGTTGCAGTGTCAAAATTATTCTGGTTTTCGTTACCAGGAAAGTGGAGCCATGTTATCCCGATTTTACGCGGGCGAAGCCGCGGGCAAAAGCTAGTGTCTTTATATTTTGCGCTTTCCATGCAAAAACTGGACGAATTTTGGCATAATTTTGGACACACTTTTGATGTTAGGCTCAAGGCACCGGCCGTATTTTTTATACGTCCACGCATAAATGTAGATATTTTTGATTATGGACAAATAGCACTCGTTCAGATTTGATACAAAGAGTTCAAAGTTTTCCTTTAGATAATAATAAAGTTAAGTAATTGTATTTAATGACATATTTGTCTCGTCCCATTAACATACATAGATAGCACAGGACACCTAGTTTGTGCTATCTTAGGTGACTTGTCAACAGGTCAAGATATCATATTGTCCAAGATATCCATTGTCTATAAATTCAGTCATCTCATTTGGCTGCTTGTAGTAACAATACATTATAGGAAATGTACTAGTGGAATGTTTATCTTTAAATAGGTATTGAAAAGCTAAAACACATGTTTAGTCGTTATTTTACCTAATAAATTTTAAAGGTACACATTTGATTAATATTACTATTAAATTATATGTAGTACTAAATTAGCTTTTTCTAAACGCAAACTTCATTTATTTGATTAATGTAAACTTCATTTATTTGAAAAATATATGCATCAGCAAAACATAACATTTCACTGTGCTCTTAAATAAAACTATGCATAATGAAGTCTCAGTAGGTTTAATAATAGAGATTTTAAGATATTTCCCAAAATCCCGTATTAACGTTAGGTATAAATAAAACAAATGGCATCACTATCTGAATTATGTATTATTATTATTTAAACTGGAAATACATTCTTCTTCTTAATATATTCTCTATCTTCTTATGATATTTTAAGTTAATTCCAACATTTTATTACACAATTTCTAAAATGCCGGCCAAAATCTGAGTGTTCCAAAGTAAGTTCGAATTTCAAAACATGAGCTAAAACTTCAGAACAACTGTCAGTTCGGTGTGGTGTTGTAGCACTAATTCGTTCATTAGCATTGAATGGAGGCGCCACTTTCGCCGACAGCCTTCGCCGACACTGGACAGGCTTCGCCGACAATTGGCCGACAACCCCAGCAGACAGAATTGGAGACATGTCGGTGTCGCGCGTACCAATTCTACCGACGGTAAGTATCTAAGGACTTGTTACACTGGGCAATGTTTCGACTTTAATCTATCTTGAACTAGTAGCACACCGCTGTTTAGTTCCCGTGTGGGAAATAATATAAAGCATAATTATGTGTAATTCTGATTTGTTAGCCGTATTATTGTATAAGTCTATAGGTGGTACCTCCAGCATTGAACATAATCAGCTCATTAAACGTCCCCACAGAGGGGCACGAGCCTACCTGTAAAGGTATAGGCCTAGTCGTCCACACGGGACCATCTCTTTGCAGGCGTGCGTAGATTTCCTAACTTTTTTTTCCTTTACCGTAAGAGCATCGGATATACGTACGTTGTATATACTTTCGAAAAAACATTACGTAGCGGGATTTGAACCTGCACCCTCCAGATCGGAAGGCAACAGTCCACACCAAAGAACCACCGACGCCACAAAATTGCATCAGTACATGTCATTACAAACTTTTCCTCTTCGCAGTGAAATGTTACGTCACCGTGTCTATTGCACAACGATGCGACCTCTTTAAAGCGATTACCCGATAATGCAATTATCTGCACCATGGGCTTTTCTACGCAATAGATGCATTCACACCATTGGCAATTGGATAGTCATCCAAATTATATCGCGTAACATTTAATATTACTCAATGAATAGAAATAGCCTCTTTTAAATTAGATAATTTTCTTTGTAAGGAATAAATAGTAAAAAATATGGACTTTTACTAATCGCAATCTAGGTTCAACAAAAAAATACATAAATAAATGAGATGGTCAGCTGCTACACCATAGGTTCGAGGTTTGCTTGAACTAACAGTTTGTATATACAAAATGTATAATTAACAAATAAAAGTAGTAAATAGTTTTTAAGGTTTGTCCGTTGTTTAGTACCCATACTACAATTTCCTGGCTTAAATTAGGATTAAATTGCGCTATGATAATTTTGGTGAACATTAAATGATTTTTTAATGATATCAGTGTACAGGACGGTCAAGACGCTCACCTGATGATAAGTGATCCGCCTCACCATAACAGAGCGGCATTGAAGGAGACCAACAACTGATAAAAGTTTTATCATCCGTCAATGCCGCACTGCGCCCGACACCAGAAGCAACAGATGTTAGATCTCTTACAGCTGGTAATTTTAGCTACAGTGCCCTTATCCCGCACAAAAATGCATATAACACCTCTGTTCGCGCGACGATATCTGCACTGCGGTGGTACCTACCTAGACGACTCAGTACCGAGTCTAAGTACCACGAAGTAAAGGTAAGATGGTTCATTGCTTACAAAACTTTTTAAACACTCATTTCATTCGATTACTTATAATTACTTAGCTAGGTACCTCTAAGTTTTAAATAAATGTACAAGCAATTAATGAAATAGTTCGGTGTAATTGAGTTCTAATGTGAAAATAGGTTGAGAGATTACGTCGCGCCGGAAACTAAGTCGGGTTCTAAATTAACTAATTAAGACCCCTCTCCGCCACTTCAACGCTTCATGTTAAGCGACAGCGAAGCTAAAATAGAACATTTCTTAAAAAAAGCTTTATTGTCGTTTTAGATTTTTGTATTAATTACCAAGCCTATTAAGAGAGCGTCGGTGGCTCAATAGTGTGGACTGACCTTCCTACCGAGAGGCCGCAGGATCCAATCCCTCCACGTACCAATGTGTTTTCGAATTTTTGAAATTGTATGTACGTTATCCGACGCTCTTACGGTGAAGGAAACCTACGCACGTCTACGAAGAGATTCAATGGTTGGGCATGAAGCCGGCCAATTTGTACTGGGCCCGCGTTGACGACTCTAAGGCCTATACACCCATTACGGGTAGGCTCGTGCCCCTCAGTGGGGAAGCCAATGAGCTGATGATGATGACCAAGGCTATTTATCTAAGAGAACTAAACTATGTTGTTTCTTTCATTATATCCAGTCATTTAATAATTTGTATTAAATGTCATATAAATATGCAAAATGTTATGATATGTCATACTATACCATGGTCATATAATCAGAAATCATCTTGATCATTGCAGCCTCACGTTGCCAAGAATTATTAAATCATATTGATCCAAACTTGCACCAAAGCATGTTTTGATGCCAACCTTAACAAAACTAATTATTATAGAACTAATAACACAGAAATGAAAACGGACTTAAGCCATTATTAAATTGCGTGGCCAAGGATTAGGGAATGCAGGCTATTAATTGAGATAATCCTGGTTACTAGGTGACACAAAATAAACCCTCATCAACGCCGGCGCGATGTGTTTTTAATATAAAATATCATATACATATATACATAAACACCTATATCATCAAGCAGACTTATAGACATAAGTAAGCAGGGGATTACAACCCGGAACCTTTGTATAGTAGTCGACATCTCACCATTCCACAACACGGATCGTAGCATTATAGACGGAAGTCATTTACCGCCAGGTAGAGTGTCTGCTTGACTTCTGTGCGATCTCATGAAGAATTCGAACTCATTTCATTGGTTAAATCATAAAAAGTAATCGAACTACTCAACATCCCTGCTCTTGACTCATCCTACAAACAATATACTCAAGTCTCAGACAGTAGTTTGTCCAAATCTAACTCATTAAAGTCCAATGCAAATGGCGGATCAAGTTTAACTCTGGACAAAGAGACCCGACGTATAATTTATGCGACGCCACCGTTCCAGGGTGGCCAATAACGCGGCGAGTTATTCGAAAACCTTTGGCAAGGGTACGGGTTAATTTAGACCCGGCCTGTCGGAAATTCACGCTCCATCATTGGTGTTAAATGTTTATTACTGAATACCTATCATGCTTAAGTGGGTCAATCTATACATGTTAGAAAACTTTGAGTGAGAGTGATTAGTAATATCGAAATATTAATGTTTTTCTTCATGCATACGGCATATACGAAACTTTACAATATTTAAAATGTTTGTCAGTCTGTCTATTTGTTTCGGGTTATTTCTGAAATGGCTGGACAGATTTGGACGGAACTTTTTGGCAGATAGTTGACGTTATAAGAAAAAACTAAGACTACTTTTATTTTCGAAAAATCTTTTTATTTGGAAAAATAAAATGATGATGTTCCGCTCGTCGTGTGAACTCGTGGCCGCCGCGTAACTTAACTAAGCGATTTTAGGTTATGTTTTATTGCGGGAGAATATCTTAAACTTATAACGCGGATAATAACGTGGGCCACAGCTAGTATGTGATTGTAATATATATATAAAGATTGATAAATATTATTGTCAAATTTTTAGGTGGTCAGGACATTGGTTGCCTTTGTTGTTCGGCTCAAACGATGGCCCATCTTACATCGTGCCCGGCGTGCTCTTCCAGCTGCACGCGGGAGGATCTAATGACAGCATCGGATAATGCTGTCACTGTGGCTGCTTTCTGGGCCGCTTGTGTTTACCTTCGACACGCTAAGAAGAAGATTGGCAAATTAAGTAAGCACTTCATAATTCCAGCCAACCAGGGCCTCAATTCCACTATCATGATCGTCATCATTACAGCCAAATAAGTCCACTGCTGAACGAAGGCCTCCCCTAATAATTTCCACGTGGGCTGATCACTAGTAGTTGACATCCATCTGCTACCTGCCACCTTAACCAGTTCATCCGTCCATCAGGTTGAAGGTCGGCCTACGCTCCGTTTGACGTTACGTGGATGCCATATTACTTAAATAAATATTGTCGTAATTTATTTGCCTCCCGCCTGCAATACCATGAAAAGTATGTACCATATACGTATGTTTGCACTATATGGTAAAGCTGGTTTTCCATTTTCAGAGGATATTTTTTGCAGTCGGTTTTTATGTTTCTTTTTTATTTTTTTATAACTTACTAAAAATGTAACGCTGTGACAAAACATTTTGTTTATTAAAGTAAAAATAATAATTTTTTTGAAGCACCTAACACTTTTTCATTACTTATATATTTGGCTCAAAATCACCAAGGTGCAGAATTGGCTTTGCCAGCAAATTACGTCTTAAATCTTAAGTTGATATAGAAAATAAAATTACTAAAATACTAAAGCTAACTTGTTTTGAGTGTACATACAAAAATACAACCCATAAATAAATTATTTTTTAAAATATATCAATATACATGCATAGAAAGTCAACTCGGGAACGTGTCTCATTTTAAGATCTTCAACAAAAAGTTCAAAATATTTATGTCAAATTGAAACTGTTTAATACCTGTAATGACTTAAAATATCGTATTTTTTATGCAAAATCAAATTTTCAAAACGTATACTAAAAAAATATTTATTTTGAATTATAAAAATTCAAAAATAGTTTGTCCCATGGCGCACAGGTCATTTCAGTGAACACATCTAAAATCGAACAAAAATAAATTTAAGTGAACGCAGCCATAGGGAGTCAAACGTCAGTACCAGACGAAAACAATAACAAAACCGGCAGTCAGTGCATTTCTCGTCGAATAAATTACAAATAAGTGGTAAGTACCTTTCAATTAATTATTCGTTGATCGTACATCAATAGTCCGTCAATTCGGGAATCTGTTTATTACTTTTAATTATTGATGAAAGTTGTTTTTCGGCACAAAATATTAAAGTTACTTCTTACATTTTACTATTAACAAACTCAAGTCTCATGTAAGATAGCCGCCGTACACTAAAAGCGCGCGTTTATTGAAAATCGTCATTTCGTGAACGGTCATTTCGGGGACGTTCCCGGGCATGACGACACGTTCCCAAAATGATGGTTGCGTTCTCGGAATGATGATTTGATGATTTTAAAGGCGATTAACTTACATTTTTTCAATAATTCATTTTTTCATTTCGTCATTTTTTGTTAGCAGCAATGGAGAATATAAAGAAAAAAAAAAAACAAAAACTAAAAAGGATAGTACAGCTTATCTTCGTCAAAGAGAAAAAGCAAATGCTAGGAAAAGAAAGTTTTTGGATAAGATGACTGAAGAACAGAAAGAAATTAAAAGAGCGAAGGACAGGGAACATTATAAAAAGAAAAAGGCAGAAAAGAAAGTGAAGAGTGTTGCTGATATGATCGAGCGAGAGAGGCGAAAGCAAAGAAAATGTTGGAAAAATGCATCAAAAAAATATAGGGAAAAGAAAAAAGGTTTAGCAAATATAATAAATAATACGCCACCACAATCAGATGACGACTTAGTCGCAGTACCTCCAGAGAGAAGACAAGTAGGTAGAAAAACCGTCCGAAAAGATAGGGCGAAAGCATACAGAAAAATTAAAAAGCAGGAAGAAACTATACTTGAAATGAAGCGGAAAATTCAATCTTTAAAGAAAAAACTACAAAGAACAGATGCAAAAATTAAAACTGTACCAAGTCCCGTAAGAAAAGTTGATGCCCTAATTAAAGATATTCAAGTACCTCCTGAAGTACGTAAACGACTTATATATAGTGAAGTATTGACTACTCAATTGCAAGAAAAGGCTGATTTCCTTCCGAAAAATTCAACAGAGAGAGAAGTTTTTTATAAATGTATCAGCGGAAACATTTTGCGAAAATACAAAATGCTACATATGGCTAAAAGAATTTTACCAACTAGACAAAAGGAAAGATACAAAGAATCAATTTTAAAATCTGATGCTATAAGTAATTCGAGAAGTAATTTTGAAAAAAGATGTTCGCCAAAAGGTCGATGATTTCTTCGAACGAGATGATGTAAGTCGAATGTGCCCATGTAAGAGGGACTCTGTAAAACATAATGGTGTTAAAAAACAAAGGTGCGTCCTCTTACACACAGTTAAAGACTTGGTTCCAAAATTTGCAAAAGATACTGGAATAGTATTATCATATGCGACGCTGTTAAGAGCAAAACCATTTTGGGTCTTACCTCCCAAATTAAGGGATAGAGAAACATGCTTGTGTGTCAAGCATGCAAATTTTGAAGAAAAGTTCAATAAACTGAAATATATAAAAGAGCTTACACACGCGTCTATAGAAAAATTTATCGAGCATTACACTTGTGATGTTAAGTCTCATGACTGCATGAATAGCTTGTGTGAAAAATGCAAAACTCCAGAGTTTGAATTAGAAGATAATGAAGATTTTTTGACATATTTTACATGGAAGTCCATTCAAGAAGATAAAATTGTAAAAGGTGAGAAGAAGACGTTCAAAATAACAAAAAAATATTATTTTGATAATGATATTGATGTTTTAGAAAAATGATAAGTATTTTTGTGTTTTTTTAAATATTATTTTAGTTAACTTGCTTTTTGTTACAGAATTTAATGTTGATTTTCTAACGTTACTTATATTTTGTCCATTATTTATAAAAGTTTAGTATAGTAGACTATAATTTTAGGTCAAAGGTTTCAAAGATGGTAGAGTAAAGGTTTTTAGATTAAAACTATAAGAAGATTATAGAAGTTCCACTAGACTGATTGTAACACACCAAAAGATTTATTTAATTATAAGAATTTATTAATGTTAAGAGTGATTTCTCATGTGCAAACAAATAAAGACCTTTCTTATTTTAACCGTTTTTATAGTTCAAACATTTCCTTACTTTACCTAATAATATCAATATCGTCATTCCGCCAGCATGTTTGTCATTACGGGAACGGTTGATCATTTCCGAGAACATCACAAAATTTCAATATAATACGTATAATTTGACCTATTATTTAATATATGTATATATATCGTATTGAAAAACTTTTATTCTGTTAATTTAATGTTAATTCCATTGTAAAAGTTTTGTATATTAAGAAATTTCTTGAATTTTTATGCACGGTAATAGCAATTTGTTTAATTTTTTGACGTATTTTGCTAGCAGCAGATTTTATATCTTTTGTTTTTATTATTGATTATATAATATAGATACATTTTATACCCATGCTATTTGACAACACTCAAATTATGTCTTATTTTTGTTTTTGGTTATTTTATTCAACTTAGAAAAACGTTCCCGGAATGATAGTTTTCTGCTACATGCCCATTAAAAAGCAATACTACAAAAAATATATAGAATTCTATGCGCTGCCCTATCAAAGTTTATTAATATATAAATTGTTCGACAATATAAGCCAAGAGTCATCATCATAGCTTTATTTTTTTTTTCCATAAAACTAATCTTGAAATTCTGCACCTTGGTGATTTTGAGCCATATATCATGTAGGTTCAAAATCTAACAACGAAATTTAGTTTGAACGATTTCTGATGTGTAGTTTTTTTATACGTCACTAGCTGACCCGACAGACTTCGTCCTGTCAGAAAAAAATGTAATTAGGCAGTGTTTTGTTCCTACCGTTTTTATTTCTTTGCAAAAAATATCCTGAACAAACCTGGTATAATTCGGTGATAATTAAAAATAATTAAATAAACACTATACGCATTTAAAAGTAAGTAATTTTAATGAACTTTATATTATAATAGCAATAAAGCTCAAATTGATTCTACGTTTTAGTTAGAAAACGTTTGTATGTAAAAAAAAGGGCTGTTTTTAGGGTTTTCCCGGCAATTATTCGATTTTTTCTCGCCGTAAGAACCATCCTTGGACTTCAACGAACATTTAAAAAAAAGAATTGGCCAAATTGGACCAGGCGTTGTTGAGTTATGCGCTTACCAACACATTTTACGATTCATTTTTATATTATAGATAAACGGTGAACCACTTTTTCATACAAAGGCCGTAGTAGGTGCCTCAGTAAATAAAAACTACTTTATTTTATGTTACTTGCTGCTGCCGAACCCTCCACGGGCGATTCAGACTCGCGCTTGGCTGCTTTTTTTAAACTTAGTTTTAATCATACACTGTCTTTTTTCATTTCCGCTGTTTTTGTCGTAAACCTTTATTTTACAAATATATGTACATGTAAAATAAAGTTTGTTGCTGCTACGGTATTTGTCGCCATCGCGTCTTTAAAATGTGACTGACTGCACAGCCAGAGAAAGTTGAACTGATTCAGTATGTATCGGCAAGAGCGTTTTGGAGCAGTCAGTCAGTCTTACAAAAGATTGTTGTTGAATTGGCCTAGTACGATACGACGTACGATATTGTCTGCGTTTTAGGGTTCATAAATTTGTCAAAATAAGCTTTTGACCATTTCTAATTAACTAGGATGTTATATTTAAAACAATTCTATATAAGAGCCATCTTTACCTTCAATAAATTCTGACGCTCCTCTTCAGAAATTAACTTACAAAGACTTTCTTTGTGGTCGTCTGCGTATTTGATTTTATCTATCTCCCTCTGGATTTTTCTATTGCGTTTTACTAGATACGCTGGCATTTGACCAAAGTCAGGGCGTAGACAATATTCGGGTACTTCTCCTGAGCCCTTGATCCGCTTTATATGACCATCCCTAGTATCTACCAGCCTTTAACATAAAATACATACATACTAAATAATGAATTTAGATTTAAAACATTGACCAAACAACTTTTAGAGCATTCTGTGAAACAAATATTATGGTAGCTCTTTATATGTAGGTACATGTCAAAATAAGTATAATAAGCGTAGTTATAGGTAGGTTAAGCATACTTCTGATTGGAACTCTAAACGATATTTAATCAACGGGTAATTTTTCTTATGTTCATTTATTTAATTGGAAATGTAGAAATAGCTGCAAATAATAGTAAATGTATAAATAGCTGTAAATCAAACTCGTTTTTAATAGAACTTTTCGCCTCAAGTATATGATCTCAGATAAACAATAAAAATAAGTCACTATTTTAAATCGTAATCATAAATCTCACCTGGGCTCTACAGGTTTTGGTTTAGTTTTTACTACCTTCTTTATGTTTACTATTCGAAAGTTAACCTTTGGTTTTTCTGGTTTTTTGCCTGGTGGTGGTCTTTTTGGGACAGGAGGGAGATTGCCTGTTACGTAATGCGTATGGTCTGATGCTTTTATAGGCTGCCCAATACCCTCGCCCTTTTTAAGAAATTTGTCAGGTGTTTTAAGTGGTGTTTCAGCATAACCAAATGTACGATGCAACAGCGGGATCTTCCGAGCTTTTAATTCCTTTTCCAATTGAGATTCATACCTAAAATATTTTATTTCTAAATCAATGACTTGATGTTATGTAGATTAATGTACATAATATCCAATACTTCGATGATCAGAGGGCTTAATACCAGTATTTCTTTAATGAAAGCTTTACCTAATAATAAAACTTGTAATCAATGATTTTCTGAAGGTATATACGTCACCCGTGCCTTGAAAACGAACCGCCGAAGAGAGTACAGTTTTTACTCTTTTGTTAAGGTACCTAAATGTACGATCATTCGAAATATGTGTATGTGTGCTGTCACTGCATTCGGGACAACTTTTTCGATTGTTTCGTGAGCATATTACGAATCTATACTTCTTTACATTATTGCTTTTAATACAGTTTTACGATGTGGCAGTAAGCCCCCCGGTTGCAAAAACACATCGATTGAATAAAAGTTAAATCTGAAATATACCTTGGGGTTTTAGGTGGTTCCGGTGGTGGTTTATCTAGTATTCTATAGATATCTTCATTATGATGAATTATTTCTACAACCGACATTATTGAAAAAAAAACGCTTTAAAACAAATTAGTAATCAGTGATTGAGACAATAGACTTTGTAAAATAAATTACTACAAAACGTAGTTTTATATATAGAATATTGAGAATTTATGAAATAATCAGGACCTATGAAAATTATATTTTTGTTGCTATGGAAATAACAAAAATATTGATTACTTTTTAATTTACTTTGGCAACGATTATATTTTTATATCAATGAAGAGGCAACACTATATGCAACTGATAAGTTAGTTTTAACGTAACTGCCGAGGACATCTTGGCGAACAGTCGTCAGTTTTGTTAAATAAAGCTCACGTCTCGGTCCCAAAGGGGTAGCAAGAGATGATGGAGCGCCACTTTGAGCGGTTCTGACATTCTTCTCGTGCTTCATTCAAATTCATCAATCTTTTTTATTCGTCCTTTCTTTTGGGACCCCAGCCTTTTTATAGACTTGACCCATGGGGTCGCCCCTCCTTGTGTTCCCTCGACATTAGCACAATGAACTTGCTTTGCTATTCTATTTTCTTTTCACTCGCTTCAAGTGTCCATATTATAAAAACATACCTTTTTCTATTTTGACACAACATCTACTTTCAGACCACACTTTTCTCTAATAACAACATTCCTAATCCTGTACTACAATTTTTCTTTACGACCGCATCTTTACCGCATTTATCTTGCTTTCCTGCTTCTTCTGCCATACCCAACACTCATACGTCAACGCAGGAACAAGAAGAGCATTATGTATAGCCATCCTTGGCTTTTTTACACGATTTAGCTGCACACAAGGCTGTTGATCGCTCCGTGTACCTTTCATAACTCTTCTTTCAATATCATTTCACTTCTTTCCGGATAAACAAACCGTTTAACTAAAGAGAAAGTTGAACATCTTTACTTTTAACTAAATCAGTCTCATTTCGTTCACATTCATTCAAACAGACATCCAGCAAGTTCCAGAAATCCTCTCTTTCGGCTTTGACTTGGAAATATCGGGAGCAATATTGTCTATGACGCGTAGTCGAACCATCCACGAACGCATTTATGCTCGGGCGCAAACCGGTCAGATAAAAGGATTCCCACAACTTGGCAAGCTTTGTCATTCTCGGCAGCGACCGACCATATGGCTGTAAATGGGCCATATTGTGAGACACCCGTTCCATTCTCTTTGTCTCATTGACACATCAAACTTCTATCTTCAATCAGCATAAATACCTCATTTATTTTCCATACCTTCACAAACATATCGTCGCATCGGCCATCGTGCCCATATCATCCCGTGGTACCCTTTGGCGCGACTTCGCCGCCTTAGTGTTTGATTATATTAGACACAATATTTTGGTCCCACGATTAGCTTGGAAAATGATCGCCCACCTCATCAGAGCCCCGCATGACAGGATAAGGCTATTAATACCCAGGATTTGCCCGGCTCTGGACATCAGCATGGGAATAAACTGATCGGAAGGAGATTGCAATATAGGTAAAGATTACAGGTTGAGGATAAAGTTACTCCGGAAGGATTATAGGAATACAGTTACAAAAGTTCGGGAGGCCGGGGTCGCGCACCCGTGACATTATCAAGCCCCTCTGACCTCATCTATCGTGCATCAATCATCACTCCTTTTATCATTATTTAAATCAAATAAATATAAACTACGACCGTAGCCTGCTCAAAATGAAACAAAGACCAATTGAAATCACAAATCAACTTCCTTTTTCTATGCAAATCAACAGCAACACAAGACTTCCTGATAACATAGGGCGGCGCCCTGTTATCAGGAAGTCTTGTGCCCTGCCACGTGAACTGATTATTTAACCAGAAGACCGACAACGTGTGTCGAACGGAATATCAACTGTCACCCATAATGCCCCAACTCCCAGATTTCCCATCATTTATGCTAGTAGGGCGGCGTCAGTCGGGCGAACGACATATAGGACATCCAGCCAGCATACGCCACCTCACACCCGCAGGTTACTCATTGGGCCTCCCCCATGGGTCTCACCCGGTGGGTTAGACCGCGCTGAGGACGGCCCAGTATTCCATACAGCCGAAACGCATAACCACCAACGAATCGAAACTCGTTGAGAATAAGTCCGGGGAAGGAGTTATCAACTCGATGCCCGTATCCTCTAACGAGAAGAAAAACCAAAAAAACAAGACTACTTGGCGGGAATGTTTACTTTACTGAAACAAGTAGGGCTCATACATCCTTATCATGATCATCACTCATTTCTTCATCAATAAAACAAAAGAAATTTTATAAGGAAGCAGTATAGTTTATGACCTTAGCCTGTTTCAAATAGAACAAATTAAAAATCAAGTCACCAAAAAAACCAGAAATGTCACCCATTTAGGAAATTATTATTTTTAGAATTATTATAGTTTTATTTTATGTATGTATTGTGTAACTGAAACATTTTACATGGGCAATAATCTACAGCAATGTTAGCTAACCGTTTACGTGGTAGTGTATTCTGGTGTAAAGTGTATAATTGCAGTGGCATAGGTGCGCGTCAATATTCTAGTCGACTCGATGCACTAGATACTGAAGAAAGACTAGAAGGATGCCTTTCGGAACTTCCACCCAAAGCCAAAGTTGTGATATGCGGCGGCGGAGTTATGGGTGCTGCAGTCGCATACCATCTTGCGCGAAGGGGGTGGGGTGACAAAACTCTACTGATAGAAAAAGAGCTGTAAGTGTTATATCGACCGCCAGTGTGTTATAGAGTCTAGTATATGTCGGCGCATATGCACTAGCATCATTCATATATATATATATATATGTTTGCCGGCGTCTGTCTGGCCTATTGAATCAAGAGCAGTTCAATACAACTACTCTATTTATATGTGCACAATCAATAAGGACGCAAGACTGCGTCTATGCCGCAAAACGTCTGACTACAAACATTTGCAGTTGCATTGTGCATAATATTCAATACATTTATTAGCAGAATAGTGTTCTTGTTCAATCATGCATTTTGAATACTTCTTGTGAATGTGCTTGATACAAAATTAAGTATCAGATAATGCTAGTAAAAGCTCTTTGTTAAACTCAAGTGATATTAAATATAAGGTTTTTTTTTAAATCAGTACTTGTTAGTAGTTTTTACACTATGCATACATATATTTTTGACTAGAGCTTAAAAGGTTTAACTAAATAGTTAAAGAGGTTTTAGGTTCAATATTAAGTCTGTTTTCACACTTGCATGAGCATATGCTAAATATAATAGATCTAGTTAATTATTAACTATAATAATATTTTTTTGCATATTATTTAAATTTTAATGCAAAGTACTTTGTCTTTCTAGTATTGGTGGTGGTAGTCGGTGGCATACTTCAGGCTTGGTAGGAATGTTCAAGCCATCTCTGGCTCAAGTAAGGCTGGCTCAGTCCTCTATCAGATTACTGAAAGATCTGGAAGCAAAAGGAAGAAGCACTGGCTGGAAACAATGTGGCTCTTTACTTCTTGCTCGGACTAGAGATAGAATGACAGTGTACAGAAGAATGAAGAGCCAATCTGTGTATGTAAATTTTCTCAATATTAACTAATGTTCATTGAATATAAAATATAGTGATTGATTTTCCTCAGACAGGTCATGGGTATACCTTGTGAGCTGGTTACTCCAAAGCGCTGTCTAGAAATTTGGCCCATGTTGAATGTGGAGGATATACTTGGTGGACTGTGGATACCAGATGATGGTGTTGGGGACACCAATCTTTTTTGTATGTCACTTATGAGAGAAGCTGTGGAAAATGGTAAGCATTTTATTATTGATTTATTATCTATGCACACATAAACATAGAAATCAACAATAATTATTGTTATAATAATTGATAAATATATATATATATATATATATATAATGAATTGATGTATCAACTATAAAGATATAATTTATTGACACATTTTGTAAATATGGAAATATGAGGGCTGTCACAAACTTTAGAGGGAAGACAGTTTCTACAACCTAACTGCATGAACACTGAAATAATAGAAAAAAGAAGTCAACTTTTGCAGTGGAAAGCATACATAGATATATTGTGTATTTAATTTTAAAAAAACGGATGCCTTTTTATCAAGGAATCTATAATTTATTTATTGTATTATTATGTACTGTGGTGATAATGTCTGATTAAATCTTCATATATGAAGGGAAGGGGCTATGCTGTCTGGATAATTATTTGCAGATTGCAGATTTGTCTGTCTATCTGTTTGTTCCGGGTAATCTCTGAAATAATTTTGATGTGACTTTTATTGCTAGGTATCTGTTGTATTATGGAAAAAATTGTGATATCAATATTACAAACAGACACTCCAATTTTATTTATATATAAAAGATAAAATACTTATTTTAGAAAAAAAAACTAAATGGTGCGGTGCACAGCTGATATTAAATTTGATATTAAGATAGCTCACACCCTGGATAAACACATCGGCTATGTTTAGTGTGGGAGAATATGTAAACCACGTGTAATATTGCGGGGCAAAAGCTAGTTTAATATAAGAAAACAATATTAAAGAGCTATATGGCTAATTATATGACCGTAAATAGATATGACAATAAAAAAAAGTCACATCAATATAATTAAAAAAAGTACAATAAAATTATAAAAATAAATATACATTTTCTTATAGTAAAGATCCCTTAGCAATAAAAAGTTAATTTTCTATACATTAGTTATTTCGTTATTCAACCCAATGTGACATTAAATTATAAACAGGAGTGGGAGCTATGGAGAACTGCTCAGTTACCTCAGTACTATCTAAGAATGGACGTGTATGTGGAGTGGAAACTGAAAAAGGCGCAATCGAATGCGAGTACTTTGTAAACTGTGCTGGCTTTTGGGCGAGACAGGTAATACTATGCTTGAACAACTACTACTTGTTCATCTCCCTTCTCCTGTACTCTAAATTTTAATGAATTTTTATTTTTATTTTATTATATGATACTTTACTTAATTCCGTTTACCCCATTGACTTATAGCCTTTACCTATGGAGATGTCACTGATATAATGCTTCACTCTATAATGAAGTACTAAATGAATGATCCCTATTTTATGTAATAGTCTTTTTGCAATCTATTCACTCCTAATTTAAGTCTTTATGTATAGTCCGTGAGCCGGCTGTATAAAAGCCCTATGGATCAGATACATGAACAATTTTTTAATATAGTCTGAAAAACCATAGAAGTAAAGGTTTATACCCCTAAAATACCTGATTTTGCATGCAAAACTATGTTCTCACTTCCGGTTGTAATTCTAGACATTGTTATTTTAACTCAAAAGATCCATGAAAAAAATGATCAGGAAAATAGAGTATTCATTATATATATGTATTAGAACTATGTCTAGCAGTAGACTGCAATAGGTTCAAGAGAGAGAAAGAAAGAGAAATGGATAGCAATATTTGTTTATTGTATTTGTTATACAAGTAGCAAATGGCAGTATTTTCTGTATGGAGCTGCTGTCCTCTACGACCGACTTGTCAGTGACCTCTGTTATACATACCCTTTTCTCGTGCTAACTACCGACTTAATACTTTTCTTAGTTGTAGCTGTAGAATATGATTTCGATTTTTTCCCTAGCCTTATTTATTTTTTAAGGTTGTTGGATGTTAATTTGGCAAATACATATGCCATATTTATTTGCCAGGGTAAGTGGCAATATAATGATTTTTTGTATTTGTACATAATAGTATTCGGTGTTCTAAATCCCCTCTGCCCTAAATATCAATGGCTGGCTACCTACCTTGTGAGGTTAACATTGACATATCTCGTGACAGGAGATTCCTTAGGGGAGTTATAATTTATCTTGCGGAGATGGCTACACAGATCTGTACTACGCATTCCCTAGATATACTTGATAGTTCAGAACATCAGGTCTAGTAAAGCTAAAGTTATTACGTATTGGATTCTTCTGAATTTTCGTGTCCGTCTCGTTCTACGCCTATTTTTCAGCTGACTGAAGCCTCGTATGTTACTGGAAATGTGGTAAATACATACATTAGGAAAATAAATAGAAACCCCCGGGCACTATTCAATGCTTGAGGTTGAAATGTGTTTGTTAAAATATTTTTTTTGTATTAACACTGTTTTTTTTTTGTTTTAAATAAATACTATTGTTATGATTTTTTTTTAGGTTGGCACCCTCAGTCGTCCTCAAGTCAAAGTGCCATTGCTTCCATGTGAACATTACTATCTCCACACCAAACCGATAGAGGCCTTAGATCCAATGACACCAGGTAAGAATCAAATTCATTCATTATAACATTCGAAAAATATTAGCAAGGATTAATGTAAATAAAATTTCTTGCAGTGATCCGCGATCCGGATGGTTATATTTATTTGCGCGAGCGAGATGGCTGTATATTGGCGGGTGGATTTGAGCCAGTTGCCAAGGCAGTATATGAGGAAGAAAGTAAGTATTAGGTATTTTATTTTAGTTTGTAACTTACTTTTATTAATGTAATAGCTCCATTCTGTAGTGATGACGTATTCGTAGACCTTTGCTGGACAAAGATCTCATTTTGTAGCACTGAGCTGGCGGATCGTATATATGGACTGTTATAAGCTGATGGTGTTGATGGGCAGACTGGTTTGTACGGTATGTTTGTATAACAGCTAACTATAAATTTTTATTACCAGTTAATTCAACGGCTCAACGCTGCGTGCCGGAAGATTGGGACCATTTCCATGTTTTACTGCAACAATTGCTCAAGAGAGTTCCAACTTTGAGTCAAGCGGTACTTCATAAACTATGCAATGGCTTGGAAGCATTCTCTCCTGACTGCAAGTGGATTGTGGGTGAAGCACCTGAGGTATGTTTTAAAATATATATATTGAAGATTTTTGTATCTATTTGTATTTATATGTAAATATTATTCGCATAGCTAATTCTCATAGAGCCCGTGTGTAAAGATGTCTTGGTCGTAATTGGTACTCATATGATTTTAACATATCTATGTAGTATAGTATTAACAGGTCAAAAAAGTAGAACAACTTATTTTAATCCGGTTGTACACATGCGACATACCATTATTATAATATAGCTGTGATAATGTGAGCTAATTGCTAACTTATCATAGTAAAAAAAATCACCAGTACATGAAATATATATATTTGTTTATGTTGAATGCCAAAACCCAGTAGACTTATTTCCGTAAATGTCATCGCACATTACCGGCACCGCGACGACACCGCTTCAATCCAGCAATAAACTTGGCATTCAAACTGCTGCAATTAATCATATGTGTTATATAGAATTAATTGATAATATGATACCTATTTCAATATCATCGATATAAGTTAAGAAGTTTAGGTACTTTAAGCAGACGAATTACGAGGTGCCGTGCTGTAGTCGTGCAGTTGCGGCGCGGGTTTTGTGTGTGATGACCTTAAAAGTCAAAGTAGAAAATTACCGACGACTTATTTAAAGTTTTTTCCATTAAAAATATTCAGTTACATAATGTACATATTACTATATATGTTACCAATTACACGATAAATACTGTAATTCTTTACGCTATCTAGCACAGATGAAAAACGTAAAAATAAATATACGCCCTCGTCCAAATGGACTGGCAATTTACAAAAGGTTGCTGGTAAAAGCTAGACGAGAAATGCGGAGGATCGGTAAATCTAGCACAAAAGGACTCCTTTGTCCAGCAGTGGACTGCAATAAGTTGAAGAGAGAAAATAATTGAAAATGTGTTTCGAATAAACAAAATGTCATGAGCTTTTCATGCCGTAGGTCAATATTGTAAGTGGCAACAGGATTCAATTACCATATCTCACTATGTGGTAGTCACAACAAGAAATGACGAATTGAAACTTATGTCTTGTAAAGTAATTAAGGAAACTCCACATATTATGCGCCTTTTATAGTCCACGCTGTTTAAGACAAACTAGAAGGCGAAGAAAGTTCTAGATTAATCCACTGCGAAGATCTTAGTTTAGGGATCAAACATGGATTTCGTAAAGTCGCTGCGGTTCGTTCGATGTCGCGAATCCAGCGGTGTTAAGTGGCTATTTTCATAGCCTAGCTAAATTCGTGTCATCGAACGTTTCGCGGTGATACCAACAACAGAACGCCGACGGAACAAGTAATGTTAACTGCGAGGCATGTCAAGGTTTTTCAAAATATATAAAATGTTTGGCTTTTTTTGGTGTTTTTTTTTAATGTTGGTAGTTCTTTATCGATTTATTTTTGGTTTTAAGCTAACTGAACAATTCGGAGTTTGTTTAGCATAAATTTATCTTAAGTTTAAGCTTTTCGCAAGGCAAATATTATTTTTATGTATTTATATATAAAAAATATTTATTTCTCTTTTATGTTACCAAATGTATTAGACGGTCAAGACGCTCACCTGATGGTAAGTGATACGCCTGACCATGGTCATGACAGAGTATAATAAGTGGTCTCCACCAGAGGGCCCTGGTGGACACTAGTTTTTATTCTCTATCAACGTCGCAGTGCGCCCGACTCTCGAGGCAACAGATGTTAGGTCTCTTATGTCCCGTAATTTCACTACCTACAATATTGAGGACATTCGATTCATTCGAGGACATCGAAATACAAAAGTGAAATCACTTCTATTTCACGGGACGATATATGGCACTGCGGTGGTACCTACCTAGCCGACTCAGTACCGAGTCTACCTCTAGTACATTATTGTGTATAAGTAAGTAAGCAATAAAATGAAGTATATAAGCGAAGTAAAGTCTACACATGCTTGTTTATTGTTGTGTCCAACGACTACGTGTGTCGGAAGGAAATGCCTCGGCTTGTTAATGCATAAACCAGGAGCTAAAGTATAAAACGTAAGATTCTGAATATGCATCTCTTATATTGACACCAATGTGATCTAAACTCTGCATATGAGAATGACAAAATATCTAGTATCCCTAGTAATTTTAAAATTTATTTTTTATACTTAGCTATGTGTATTTGATACTCTTTGTGTCTATAGTGCATACATATTTTATGCTTAGTATGGTGTGCAATTTTTATTTCTATGCGAAGCTATTAGTAGATAGTAATGCATGCATATGTTAACAGCGTTTTTCCTCCGCAGATGTTCAATTATCACGTGGCAGCTGGCATGAAGACGGTTGGTATATCGGCAGCGGGTGGCGTGGCTGAAGCGACTGTCGACGAGATAGTAGATGGATACACCAAGTACGATATGTACGAGCTGGACATTAACCGTTTCCTGGGGCTGCACAACAAGCGCTTCTTAAGGGATCGAGTTAAAGAAGTACCAGGTAATTTTGACCTAGTTTTGTAGGTTATTGTCATCAGCAGCTCAATATGTTCCCACCTAGGGGCCCGAGCCGTGAAAGTTTTGACGATTTCAAAAAATAATATTTCAGCAAGTTATTAGAATTAATCATTTTGTTCAAGTATATATATTTAATTTTAAAACTCATGTGAAAGAGTAGTCATATCATATCCATTGTATATATAAATAATATTAATCATCATAGCTTAAGTATTTAGGTGTCGTCTTGATTACTTCAATTTTTTTATTCATTTGAAAAATAAAACAAAAAATAACATCGTCAGCTCATTATACTTCACCACCGAAGAGCACGAGCCTACCCGTAATATGGATAGTCCTTAGTCGTCCACGTGGACCTAATGCGGATTGACCGACTTCACGCACAACCGTTGAATATCTGCAGGCGTGCGCAAGTGTATTCCTTCACCGTAAGAGCGTCAGTTACCTACATGTTATTTCGAAACGACATTGGTACGTGGCTGCTTTTGAACCTGCACCCTCCAGATTGGAATGCAATAGTCCACACCAAAGAGCCTACGAGGCTCTAATTTATTTATTTGTTTGTAGCCAAAAATTCATTATTTTTGATGAGCCATGCGGTGTAATGTGTATTACACCAAGGGCTCCCGGGACTTTCAGTCTGTATTAGTCTCTCATTGTTAAGTACCCATAATACAAGCTCCTTGCTATAATTGGGATTAGATGGTGATGTGTAAGTGCCCGGGTGACCTGTACTACAGGGTTTTACAAACCCCCTCCAGGCACTAGTCTCTCACAAAGATATGAGTCAGCGTAGTAAGTTTTTGTAACTTGCTTTATGTGAAGTAAATAAATCAACGATTTATTATTTACTTAGCAATTTTACTTAATTATGAAGTCCTCCAACCCGCACTGGGTCCGCGTGGACGACTAAGGCCTAATCACCCTATACGGGTAGGCTCATGCCCCTCGGTGGGGTCGTTTAATGAGCTGTTGATGATGATGATTGTTGACGAAGGTAATCTCTTTTTTTATCAGATAAGTAGGTACTACTAAGAGTTAATCGCTCAGGCTCACTATAGACTCCACCATTGACCCTACAAATTGTCAATTTTCATTAAAAAATATTTTCATCAGGTGTTCACTACGGCCTACCTTACCCTTTCCACGAGTTCGAGACTGGTCGAAATCTGCGTTTATCGCCGATTTATCCCACTCTGCGCGACAACGGAGCCGTTTTCGGCCAGGTGATGGGATACGAAAGGCCTACCTGGTTTGAACCGGTTGGTAAGGGATCTTGAGAATACTTAATTTAGGTCAAGTCTATAATTTCAAACCTCATAGTAAAGAAAACTAGCTAAAACAAAATTACTTATGAAGACAAAAAAAGGAACAAGAACAAAAGAGATGTACCGTGTCCCAGTAAATCTCCCGATTGCTATGGCAACCTCAAATTGATCTGGTGCATCCTGTATGCCAACGAGGTTCCGATGGTTATTCAAATCGATTTGACGAGAAGAAGAACAGCAAGTTAAGGCTCCGATTTGCTTACTTGGTCAGATCAACAGAAACTATAGGCGATTGCAAAGTAATTTATAATTTGGCAAGATATTATACTTAGTTTTGTTCTCACATCTTACGGTCATAAAATGATTTTGATTTAAAAGGTAGGGTAGTCTTATTGTTGGTATAAATAAGTGATGAGTTTATTATTTTTTATGCTAATTTTATTCCTTTAAACATAGGACCTTCGGATTCGTCACAAGAGCCCGGCACTCCCCGCCCGTTCAAGGTGGCGTACACAAAAACATTTGGCAAGCCGCATTGGTTCGAAACGGTTCAGAGGGAGTACTGGGCGTGCAGGGAGTCTGTGGGACTTGCTGATTATTCGTCGTTTACCAAGATAGACTTGCAGGTAACCTAACCTAAGTTACATAGTGTTAGATTTGAAATGTTATAGCAAGTAATAAGGTATTTGAGTTGAATTTGAATTCATCTTAATTTAACGTAATTTATTCTACAATTTTTAGATAATAGACTCGGTACTGAGTCGTAGGTAGGTACCACCGCAGTGCCAGATATCGTCCCGTGAAATAGGAGTGTTTTGCACTTCAATGTTTCGGGATGAGGATACCGTAGCTTGTAAAATTACCGGGTATAAGATTACCTAGCATCGTCGAGTGACGAGCACAGGGCAGTGTTGACGGAAAATAATGACTACCTACTTTTATTTATGTTCTTCAATACTGCATATGTCATGGTCAGTCGTATCACTTACCACCAAGTGAGCGCAATGACCGTCCAGTTCGGTAATGACATAAAAGAATATTGTATTGATTCCAAAAATGTTGCGCAGTGTATTATCGTAAATCATTTTTAAATTAATATATTTTATAGAAGAATGATAAGAAATTCTTGTTTTCCTTTAAAAATATAACACAAGATGTTATTGTTAATATACACAGTGATATAGTCATGTTATTGATTCCAAAATGCGAAATACCTCATTGAACAATTTGCACTAATTCTGGAGTTGCATTTTCATCATACTATTATTGTCTAACGTGCATATATTTTTCGCAGTCGAACGGTCGTGAAGTAGTAGATCTACTCCAGTACCTATGTTCGAACGACGTGGACGTGCCGGTGGGCAGCATCATACACACTGGCATGCAGAACGAGCGGGGCGGATACGAGAACGATTGCAGTTTAGCCCGCATATCGGAGAACCAGTAAGTTGGCTATTTTACTAGAACAATCGCAATCCATCTAATTTGCTTAGGACCTTCTTCCTGTTATACGCACTCGCGTGCGGGTTACACACGTCTGCGGGTCTCACGCAAGCCAAAAAATCTATTCCGTGTGGTGCATGCTGCTAACAGAAACACAAACAACGTGTTCAGTATGGATAAAAAATATATTCATATCTTTATTGTACTCCATAAGTAACATAGATGTTAAAAGAATATAGGTAAGTAAATTTATAGACCCTGTAGGGCACGGCAAATAGGAGAGACGAGGAGTCACCTTAGGCTCAAATTTATTTAAACAATTGTATTAGGGCCTAGACTAACCTTAAAAATCCATAATTCCTTACACTTCCCCCAAAATTAGAAAATATAATAAAAATACCGAGAAGACCCTTTTCTTATAAGGTACGAATTTATACGGCGTGCATTAGACCAATTATGACGTACGCTAGCGTAGTATTTGCACAGGCAAAACCCGATCAAATCCATAGGTTACAGGTACTTCAGAATAGGTTCATGCGCAAAGCCACGGGCGCCCCGTGGTACATGCGCAATGAAAATCTTCACATCGACTTAGGACTGCCGACCATTGCGCAGTTTCTCAAGTTAGCTTCCAAACGGTTCTTCGACTCTGCATCAGAACACAGTAACCCCTTAATTGCCCAAGCTGCCAATTATCCGTCTTTAGCAAACAACCGCGCCTTTACGCAAGCCATTAAACGCAGACGTCCCCGGGACGTGCTCGACGATCCAGATGATCCGATCACTGTTGCCATTGCGACAGACAAAAAGCGTAAGGCATCTCAATTGCTTCACACACGTAACACATCAAGACCGAGATTCCGTCCCCGCCGGCGGGGGCCTTCGCCGCGAATCCCTGTAGGTTCGACCAGTCCCTATTCACGATACCGGCACGTGCCCGGTCGTTTTTCTCCCCAAACGTATACTAGGTTACCTAGCCCTCCCCCCAGCAACGCCCTAAGCCGAGGTTCGCGTCCCACTCTGGGACACCCTTAGGCCCGTTGCTTAAATTTTTGGGCTGAGAGCCATCTGCGCTCGCCAACTGTCCGGTGAAGCTGTGAAGGCCACCTGCGGCCAACAGCAATAAGTCATTCCGAAAAAAAAAAAAAAAAAAAAAAAAAAGACCCTTTTCTTAAAAAAGACGTGCCTCGGTATATCAGCACTCAAAAACGCCCGCGCTTTTTCCAATTGTATGAAACTATAAGACCAGTGCGACACGCACGCGGGGACTACACACGTGCAAACCCGCGTGACAGGAAAAATACTTATGCGCTAGACTGCTAATAAAGCCTCTATTAGCATATTTTGATCTTATCAGAGTCCACATAATGCCTTTTTTTAGCCAATTTTGTCCCAAGCCAAGTCCAATAGCCCTGGACTGTGTGTGAAAGAGTAAAAGTGTAGAGGCTGGTAGCAACAAAAAATTATAAAAAATACAATAAATACTACTATGGTACATATATACCAGTAGATTGTTATTTTTACCGTGGTCCCCGACAGTGATTTATATACTGCTTTCTAAAATATAAGCATGACCGAATGATGAGGTAAGCTTAGCAAAGGCGGGACCAGAGGGGATATGTGGGCTTACAACTTTTTTTTATAAAGATAGCCAAATATGTTTGTCTAACAGCTATATGATGATAGCGCCGACCATCCAGCAGACTCGGTGCAAGGTGTGGATGAAACGGTACTTGCCTACCAACGGTTCGGTGACATTATCTGATGTAACTTCAATGTACACGGCCATATGCGTCATGGGACCGTTCACGAGGAATCTGCTGTCGGAACTGACGGACACTGATTTGGCGCCGTCCAACTTTCCGTTTTTCACTTTCAAGGTATGTTATCAGATTTACATAGCTTTACTTTGTTTATATGTTATTACAATTGCTTTCGAGATGTTAACCTTTTGAACGCCACGCTGTTAATATGTTTACGCATTGCCGTGCCCTGGACTCCACAGCACAAAATGAATTAAAATACCTACGAAAAATATGGTAACTACTAATTGTTTTTCAACACGTTTCTTTTTTCACATTTTTAAAAGACCGTTTTTGTCACGTATAGATGACGTTAGCGTACAGGGCACGCAAGTGGATGTGTAGGCGACGTTGGCGGTCAAAAGGTTGTCCTCTACAGAAGGACAGTTCTCTACTAAGCAACAGTCATGATGATCGAAAAATTATTAGAAGTAGGACTTTTTATTCAGTTAAAGAAATTGATCTAAAAAGGTTTTGTTAAAATTATGCGAACGAGGTCGCATGTTGCCTTTGTAATTGTAACTTTTTTTAAATTGTATCCCTAATATATATTAAGGAATGAAACCTTTCTTTATAGGAACTCGATGTCGGGCTAGCAAACGGGATACGTGCGATGAATCTCACGCACACGGGCGAACTAGGTTACGTCCTTTATATACCAAATGAGGTAAGTAACGAACAAATTATTTTATTCTTATGCAATAAAGCTTTTATATTTATAATACATAAATTTCGCCGAACTGACAGATCTACATGGGCAAAATTTTGCCTTGGACACTGACTGAGATTGTGCATCTAGTTAGTTTATTGTTTATCTAAGTATCCATACGAGAATAAGGATATCCACACGAGGCTGTGCCACCCTGTATGTCAATGTCAGACAAGTTACACCGCCGTGGTGATAGATCCCTGTTGGACTAAATGAAACGCGTATGTACTTGCCGAGTGATTTACTTACACTGATTTGTATAATGAAACATTAACGTAAAATAAATTAAATGTAGGTCAGTCGCAGCTGACCAATGAATAATATAAAAATGTACGAGTTGACTCGTACAGAATGACATATGTTCACTTTATTAATGTGTTTGTTACCTTGCAATAATTCTCGTTTCAAATCTACAACCGCCTCTTAGTCTACAACATAATGGTGGGCGTACTTCATACAGAGACTTAGCACGTGTAGTACTATATGTTTTGATTGGCAATATGACCGATTTAAAGCCGAGTCTTTCGGTAATGCGTGGTCCCCGTACTAACATAGCTAGCTGAGACATGGACACTGACTGCGGGATTAGATCACAATTTAAAAGTTCCTAAACGTACAATGGAGCGAACTATGCTCGGATATTCTCTCAGGTATATAACATCAGAAATGGTGTTATTTGTGAGAGAACTAAAGTTACCGGTATAGCTCGCCGGATCGGCAGATTGAACTGGCAGTGGGCTGGTCACGTATGTCGCAGAACCGATGCCTTTGGAAAATATGAGTTCTAGAATTTAGATCACGTCTTGGCAAGAATTGCCTGATGGACCGACGTCATGCGAAAGGTTGCTGTTGGAGGCTTGAAAAGAAAAGCGGAGGGCCGGTGTGTCTGGTGCAGTATGGTGGAGATCTATGTCCAACCTACCGTAGTCCAACAGCCGACAGCGATTGATTAAAGCGGATGTTCGATTTAATTATTTTTTGTAAATACAATAGTTCGCATTGCACGTCTACAACCGCCTTATAACGGTTGGAGCGAAGTACGGCATAAGCCACGTGGGCTACTATGCGTCGCGCGCTCTACGCGTGGAGAAATTCTTCGCTTTCTGGGGTCAAGATTTGGACACCATGACCACACCGCTGGAGTGCGGCAGGACTTGGCGCGTCAAGTTTAATGTAAGTTTATTTTTAATAAATCTGCACATTTTTAATAATACTTCTATGTACTTTCTGTTGTATAGACATCCATTTCAAAATAGAGATTTATGAAAATTAATATGTAAATCCTAGCCCGCATGTTTAAAAAGTGAAAGATGTTAGCATTTAGTGACCCAATTGGCGTTACGGTTGAGACGTCGGCTGCATTTAGGGTTCGATCCCCGGGCAGTACAAACATTTGTGTGTCTGTTTGTAATGGTCTGGGTGTTTTCTCTGTATAATATGTATGTATGTATTGACAAAAATGTATATAAGTATGTTTATCCGTTGTTTAGTACCCATAATACAACTTCACGCTTAACTTGGGGCTAGATGGCGCTGTGTATATGTCATTAAAAAAAAACTTAATATAATGAAAATGAAAAGTGTTTATTCAGTTTAGGTCCTTATAGAACACTTATGAATGTCAAATGAAGCTACCACTGGTTCGGGAGATGGTTTTCCACTGAGAAGAAACCAGCAAGAAACTCAGAAGTTACACTTTTCAAAAAAATTGTGTTGAATATAGATTCATTTGTAATCAAAATAATTATATAAAGCAAATTATATTTTCAATTTTTATCGTATTATGTATTGGTAAAAATATAATAATCTACAAAAGTACTATTAAGCAGTTAAGTATTATATAAATTTAAATAGATGATAACAAAAAAAAAGTAGTGCAGGCGTGGAAATCAACATGTCCATGAGTTTTTATCATTTATATAATCTTCAATATTATAGTAAGCTTTTTTTATTAAAATAGACTTTACATGAGACTTAAACTTATGCAGGGGTAAATCAATTACATATTGTGGTAGTTTATTAAATATTTTAATGCTTAATCCCACAAATGAGTTCCCAACCTTATGCAATCTAAGATTTGGAACGGCAAGTTTGAATAATTTTGAATAATTTCTAACATACTCTATGATAACAGGGTCATTAGTATTAGCCTTAACATCATACAATTCAAATAACTTTTACTTGTATAAATACCAGTAGTGGCCCAGTCGCTAAATTTAGATTTTAAAGTATTTAATCTGACATGTTTTTTTGGAAATGTACCATTAAATTCCTTTTCAATTACACTAAATAATTTATTATAATGTTCATCGACATTTTCATTACTATAAGTTAATAAAGGCAACTTGATATATTTTCCTTAAATTTTGTAATTGGCCGACAAACAAAATTACATGATAATCATTGTGTATACACTTTTGGCAATAACAGAAAGACATCCCGTTCATCGGGCGCGATGCTTTGCTGAAGCAGCGCGAAGAGGGGGTGCGCAGGCAGTACGTGCAGTTGCTTCTGACCGATCATGACCACGAGCTGGATTTATGGTCGTGGGGTGGTGAACCCATATATAGGGACGGCAATTACTGTGGACAAACCACCACCACCAGCTACGGGTTCACTTTCAAGAAACAAGTTAGTACAAATGTATTGTCTTCTTCATTACAAACGTTAGACCCACCGATGGAGACAGAGGGAAGGACGGTTTTATAATAACTAATGAATTGATAATGACAAGACATTTTTTAAAATTCAATTCATCTACTTTATACAGTACGTGTTGCATTACCATGCCATTGATTCGTCGGTAATTAGTTATAATTTTTGCTCAGGTATGCCTTGGCTTCGTGCAAAACATAGATGAGAATGGAGTAGCTCAACGCGTCACCAATGACTACGTGCTCGGTGGTCACTATGAGATTGATATTGCTGGAATAAGGTATAATATTTATCATACCATAATGTTCGTTTGACTTGTTCTTAGAGACAGACTTAAATCTTTTTGTTTTCATAGACAATTTATATAATTACCATATTGCTGTTTCTTATAAAACAATTAATAATAAATTGATACAGAAAAATGTGTGTCATAATCATAAGGAGAGTTCGCGACTGAAGACGATGCACTAATGCATGTGTGTAGTTACTAATATTGATTTCTTCTATCAACAGATATGCAGCAAAAGTGAATCTTCACTCGCCAAACCTTCCAACCAAATATCCAGATAAAGAGAGAGATGTCTACCAAGCCACTAGAAAACTCCACGAGTCCCAACAAGTACTTGGGAGGCATTATCAGCCCTAGATATAGATACTTAAATATATGGAGGAAATAAAACAATTTGATTATTATTCTGATAATATATAGAATTTCATTTTCTTTAAGGCTTCCTGTGTATTATTTCTTGATGCTAAAGAAAAAAATTATGTTCTATTTTTTTTATATGAATGACTTTATTTTTAACCTAAGCCAATTGTCTTCAATGGACATGGAAAAACATCGATAACAAAGAACTTGTTATTTTATTTCATATTAATTGCTTATAAATGTGTATTTGGTATTTTAAATAAGACTGAATCATATTGAATTTACTGTCTATTGAAAATTATATTTGACTTTCTAATAATTATTGTAATAACGTCTATAAAAATAAATTATGTTGTATTATTTTACAATCATAAATAAATCTACCATAATTACATATCCAAATTTGAAGAATATCTTTACTAAGACAATAATGTGAACAGTGCAATATTGCACTTATGTTCCTTTGTAAATCTTATACTACTTCTTATAATGGAATTATTCATCTGTAATAGACCAGATATCTGTATAATCTTGGTATAGTTTTGAAAGAGTATATAATATAAAATAGTCAAGATAATCTTGAATTTTATTATGTTCCTGTGGTCCATTTACATATTTCACATGAAAATTAATACTGTATTATCTGAAAAAATTAAATCATTTTTGACTTATTTATATATTCGATATGTAGTTTTTTTTTAACTACTGAAAAAAGAAAAGAGAAGTAATAAGTCATTTGGATCATCAATTGATGCGGGTTACGATACTTACCTGTTGTCCGCAATAAGCACGAAGATTAGGAAATAGCAGTAAATGTATTTTATTCACATACTGGTAACTTTAACTTAATACGGATATACTGGTAAAATATATTATTATATAACTTGGATAACTCACAAACTTATTTTGATTTACTACTATTAAGTTTTTTTAATTTTTGCAAGGTAATTATTTATTTTTAATGTAGTACTAAATCAAAGTGCTTGCTTCTAAAAATCCTTTCTAAAAATAAAACTTAACAGCCCTGAAGTAATACAAATATACTTAGTTGCCAAATTTTTAATGAAGCCTCAATTACTTTAATTGTAATAATTTAAAAATATTTAATTGTAATACATTTTAAAAATTTTGAACTGCATTTCAAGATATTTACACCTAATTTTTGAGATAATACTATGTTGATATCATGTGCATTTTATGTTTTTGTCCACTATACTGTCAATGCAGGTAATGGAATTGAGCTATTTGTGTTATGGTGAGACACTTTGTTTGTAAGTACAAGTAAATAGGTATTATTAACCTTGGTAACACCTGCTGCTTAGAAGTTAATGTTGTGTAGAATGTAAATATCTATTATTGCTGATAAGTGTTTGACTTTCAGTCATATTTATCATACATAAATATTTATTACCCCTAAAGTTCCATTTAAAGTTATATATAGGTTTATACTATAGGTTAGGTACTATAAGATAAAAGCAAACGCACAAACAGGAATTGGAAATATAAACTGTATAGTATATTCAAATATAAGAGTAAACAATCTAACCCAAGAAAATCTGTAATTAGAAATTTTGAAAATATTAATGAAATATTTAATTCATATCCATGTTATGTTATAGCAATAAAAATTGGATGGTTAATTTTGTTTTATTTATATACTTACTAATAACATCAAATCATTCTTGTCCAAAGAGGATTGCCATTTCACTAATGTTCACTTTATTTTAAATGCTTAAGTGTAGTTACTCCGAGGCTTAAGGCTATTTCAACATAAATTATAGTGTAATTCAACTCAAGTGGATTCGAGTTAGCCGTAACTCGAATCCACTTGAGTTGAATTCTCTCTAACTCGAGTTCGAAAACCGAATGGAACCGATATGGAGCGAAGTTTTCCGATCAAAAATAATAATAAATAAAAATAAATTCGAGCCATAAATACTTTAAGTTTCAAACAATAACTTTTTGTTTCTTTAGTTAGTAGGCATAACTCTACCAATGCATTATAAATAAATAATATAAAAAAATAGAGAATTGAACTGATAAAAATATAATTTGTCTATTGCAATTTTTGAAGTATTTATGCCAAGTTGAGGGAATAATTAAGAAAAAACTCAGAAAAACATTTACTTTTCCATCCAGTTAACTCGAGTTACGTAATTCGAGTTCAACTCGAGTGACGTCATTCGAGTTCAACTCGAGTTTTGTTTTTTCTGAGTTGGCACATCACTAATAAATTAAGACTTGATTATTTTAGGAAAGGGTATGTGTGAGAAAATAAGAAAAAATACATCAAAATGTATTTATTAAGAATATGATTATTTTATACCTTATTGTACATAAGATATAATTATGTCTTACAACCATCTCCCGAACATCAAATAAAGTTAGGTCATATATCATTATATGTACATATTTGGAAATATTAAAGTTATTCTAGAATACTTTTGTTAACCCTGCTCTAAAACAACACAATGTTAAAAAATATTTTCTTCACATATTTTTTCTTGATTCTTTAATATCTGATGATATATACAATTACTATAACACTTGTTATTTGTGTGAAACATTGCATGCTTGTAGAAGCCTAAAGATGTCTATAAAATATCTAATGTACATAATTTTAATTATTAATATTTATTCAATAAATAAATATCCACATATATTCACACAGCGCCATCTAGTCCCAAACAAAGCACAAGCCTGTAATATGGGTACTAAACAACAGATACATACTTATATATTTTTTTTGTAAAATCATACATATTATACATAGAAACCCAGACCATTACAAGCAGTCATGCATGCAAATGTTTGTACTACCTGGGAATTGAACCCGGAACTGATGGTGTAGAAGCCAACATCTCAAACATTACACCAAATAGGTTGTCAAACATATGTATTTAAACAATACATAGTCATTTCCTAAGACATTACAAGCAGTTCTTCTCATTTTCTTCTCTAAAAAAAATCTCACATTGTTGAGCAAAATTCAGATTATTAATAGCATGGCTCCAATTTTTGAGTTATTAAAATGAATGAATAATATATAGGCTTTTTATGGACAAAAATTGTCTTTTACAGATATGGAAACAATTACACAAGAGAATACAATAAGATAGACATCAAATATGTTATTTACTAGTGACACAGGAAAACCATAAAGACAAAATATGCTTAAGTTTCTAAATCAGGAAATATACTGTAGAGATCAAAGGTACGATTTGCACAAGGGATAGGTTGCCTTAGTTTCTCCTTTATCAGATCACATGGAGATTTTGTAGAGAAATCAAAACGGACAACTTTTGTGACAGTTTTCTGCCTTAGGTATGGTGAAGCATTTGGCTTCATACGAGAAGTCAGAACTTTGCCAAATGTGGAACATCTACCTTCTTTAACTCGTTGCTTTAAAATATAAGACATATCAGTGTTGCATGCCAAGAGTGGTTCGGGAGTTCTAACTCTATCAGGCTCACTGAGGCAGTCATTGCACTTTGGTTCAAACAATGATTCAAATGAACTACTGCTGCTAATTGTGTCTTCCTTAGGAAGACATGCAGCTGATGTTTTAACGTGTAATGATTCTTTCACAGCTTTCACCAAGTCAATCATAGTGTCGTTCTGATCATCCTGCATTTTTAAATTTTTCATCTCTTCTGTAAGTTTGTCTCTCTGTTTTGATAGCCTTGTAGCTTCTTCTAATTGCTTTTGCTTTTCTTTAGCTTTAAGCATATTGTTTACTTGTTTGGCTAACACCTCTTGAATAGGGCTCTCTGAGAGACTCAGAGTGGGGAGAGCCATCCGTGGCCCAGGTGACAACGTCAGTCTTGTCTCTGACATTGTCCCGTCGAATGTACATCCAGGTCTTGGTATCTGATGAACACGCTCATCTGGTACTTCATTATCTATAGTTTTGACGCTAGTTTTTGATAAGTGGCTGTCCACCAGTGCCATTAAAGACGAGAAAGAAGAATCTGTATTCATCTTGAGTGTCAATGTTGACTATAAGACAAAGTGAACAAAGAAATTAGTATCACTTGACATTTACACTAAAGAATTAGGCATGTCGAATAATATTTATTTTAATGCAATTGAGTCTAAATTTGTTCACATGAGATTTGATATATTTATTTTACCACTCTGTTTCTAATTTGTGTTTGTAAAATTTATTGATTTGCAGTTGAATTTTTATACTAATTCGACAATAACAATTATGAAATAATTTCATAATACAATTGTGTACGTCCAAAAGAAAGACAGTTGAGTGGTGCAGTCCACAGATAATAAAATGTCTAATGATTGTATTGATCATAGAATTATGACTAAAGCATAGAATCCGGACTAAAATAGCGATTAAAAACGTATACCTGATGCTCTCACTCCTTACACGATTTTGCGTAGGCGAAAATGAGACCGCTGTCAGTGGACTCAATACATTGTTATGTCATTGGACTTATTTAGCATACGACTAAATTCAAAATCACATTTGAAAAGAAAATTAGTGAGTTTAATTCTTTGGAGTTTGTAATTAGTAAGCAGCTGTAGGTTTACGGAATGTAGTAAATTATCATAAAAATATATATAATAGATTAATAAATCTTTATAAGTAATAACTTAAACCAACATCGACATTAAATTATAGATACACTTTTCACTAGCTAGTCAATAGCTTTCTCAGTGTGCACTAGCTATTGTTCCTATTACGTTTCAAAATACTATTTGTAGTGGGGATATTTTTGAGCGGACACCCGAACCCATTATGCTACGACCGGGCCGCCTTATCTCCCTTTAGTTTATAAATCTGTGCACGAGCGAGTAACGGCCAAAACGGGCAGTTTCATCGTTTTTCGCATATGGCGCGGACACGCACCACGCCTCCTCACCGTACCATATTTGCACCGTGGTACAACCATGCGCCGCTTTATCTCAATTTGACGCCAAAAAATTACATTACATGCATTTCATTTCATTAACAAATATTAGTTCAAAAAGCTAAAAGCACTGTGTTTTTTATTTTCTAAAAATTAACACTTAAAAGTGATCAATGTTTCGTAACCGAAGCGTTGTATCGAAAAACGGTTTCACTCACTTGTACTATTTTTGAAAGACCTATTCATTAATAATCCAATCGAAGAAATAAATAAACACAATTAACCTTACAAAATCCTTTTAAAATCCGCCACTTAAATAGAAATAGAACAGTAATACTAACGCTTGAAAAACATAAACCTCCTTCGGCTGCTGGTCAAAAATATGTTAGTATGCCTTACCGCATTTCCAACTTTAAGTAAAATGTTAATATAGCATTGTTTTATGGAATATAAAAATAGAGAAGAAATATAAAATAAACCAGTACAGTGGGAAAAAGATCATTTAAAAATTGATTTTATTTTTAAAATTTGTTTATTGCATTATCGCCAGTATTTAAACGCCGCATTTTTAGTCATAAAAACATAGATATATAGACTAAAGGGAGATATCGTGAGGGGGCGTGGCGCGTGTCCGCGCAATATGCTCAAAACGATGTCACTGCCCGTTTTGGTCATTACTCGTTCATAGTCTTTCGTTCGGTGATGTTCTCGTGATTATATGCAAAATGCCAAGTTGTGCAGTAGTTATTTGCAAAAATCGTAGTGCTACAACAACGTACAAGACCAACGGAGTCACTTACCATCTTTAAGTACCAACTATTTTCAGTATGTAATAAAAATCTTTAAAATTCTGAAATCATCTATACTTTGCAACAATAGACACTAAATTAAGTACAACGTACATTGCTTGTTTCATTCTTGAACGTAGTCGAAAATAAGGCCAAAAACAGCAATGTACTCGACTATTTGACGTTCGCTCGTCGTGCGCCTTGACGTTGCGGCTCCTGGAACGGCTCGAGCTAGTGATGTGATCCTTAGTTAGTAACTTATATCGATGTTTTATAACGTTCAAAGTAATTTTAAAAATTTATTTTTTAACATTTTGTCCATAGTTTCCCACGTGATAAAGAAAGAAAAAAGCTGTGGATAGAAGCTAATGCGAGAAATCAGAATACTGGCCATCAATAGAAGTACAATATGTTCAATGCATTTTGAAGAAAAATTTTACCAACCAATAAAGAAATTCGTAGGCTTTTTGACTGGGCTGTACCTACATTGAAACTACGTCAGATGTTTGTGCCTGTAAGAAAAACATTTATTACTTATTTAAATAGAAATGGTGTCAAAGCGGCTTTAACAGTATACCTTCATGGTTTAATTGCAGATTGCTCAAGAAATATAACTGTTACAAAGGAGCTCTCAAATCTGATGACAACAAAAAAACATTTGATTTTCTAAAAGTCAAAGACAAAGGTGGACTTATTTAGCCGGCTAAAGATGTTGTCACCATTTATGAACACAGAGAAGCAGCAATAAAATTGCTTTCGGACAAAAAAACTTGTAAATACAAAAAAATATTGCTCAAAAACTGATGGCCAATGTTTACCACAATTTTGGCATGAACATTTTGACAATATTAAATTCCACCGTATGAACTGTCACATTAGATATTGATTTGGTGCTGCTGATGAAATGTGTAATGGAAATTATTAGAGTAAGGCTTCATTATCTCACAAAACATGCAGCGGCAAAATTGTCGAAACGTCAAGCGCTGACTAAATATTTACATTTTACAGGACAGCAATTAAATAATAACATACTAGCTCAAACAATGTGTTTTGTTTTTGAGTTC
>PQWD01004026.1:0-29654 GCA_019425675.1 Leucinodes orbonalis
GTCATGTAAGAAACTGTACACAAACGTATATGATTTGGTTCAGCCTACTTGACGTTTCAATTTATTTATAATTTAGTCTGACTTCTAAAAGAAAGACATTATGTGAAATATATTGCTAGTCAATCGAAGATTGTATATATTCATATTATTTGTTGCAAATGTATGTTTCATGGTCACTAACCGAGATTTCAGAACAAATAACAAGAACTTATAATTTCGTTACCTTTACTAGGTATCGGTGACTGCAATTTTATTATTTTGAAAAATTTTAAACTAAGTGTCATACATATTGACTAACATTATTTAAATTTGACGAGACACTCATCACTCCGACGGCCACGAATGCAGTTTCGTGACCGCAAATCTTGCGTTCATTTTTTTTTATTGAACAGGAGGTAAACGAGCATACGTTTCACCTGATGGTAAGTGACACCGCCGCCCATAAACATTTGCAAGACCTCAGGTCCCAGAAATGCGTTGCCGGCCCTTTATACTTCATTTGTGTACGTTCACTTTCCAGAGGTTGTCAGTTAGTGAGGCTCACACACTAACAGTCGCTGCATTGTTTAATTAAAACGGGCTAAACAATGACGCGTTCGTGTAAAGTAAATAGACCACCAGTATAATATGCGCGTGCGTTATTAAGATCGGTATCGAATCGGAAAAATGGATGTTGGTGCAGGCGGCCAACAAAAAACGCACCGAATTTATTGTTAATTATAAAACTCCGGGCGAACATTACCGCGCGATGCGATCCCTGATAACCGGCCGCCTATTTATTTATTATTTAGATATCGGCCGGTGCGGTCACGACTCCATATTGTTTCGCTGTAATGCCATTAATGACCTCGGATTAAAGTTGAAGTGTTAATTTGATTTAAAATTATGCCCGCGATTACAATCTCACGGGCAACTTTTGCCCCAAAGCTTTAATTACGGCGGTGATTCCCGATGGAGTGGTCGCGATACACGCCGCGCCTCCGCGCTGTAACTGCCAGGGCTGATCCATCACTTTCACAATTATGACCGTCAAGAATTTCACATTGTCACCTATAAATTTGTAAAATTTATTTGCAATATTATGAAAGGTCTAAAAGTTGTGTTTAGTTTTATACCAAGAATTGGGTTATACTAAAATAATTATTAATTGATAGTGAAATATGTACGTATAGAGTACATATGAAGCTTTAAAATAATAAGCAGTTATCAAAATGACAAGTAACACAACCACAGTTAAAGGAAAACAATATCTGTAAATAGATTATTGAATTTACCCTCATATTGCTCTGCACACCAACCAAAACGACAGACGTCAATATATAAACATAATATATATCTAATGACATTCACACAGCGCCATCTAGCCCCAAGTTAAGCGTGAAGCCTGTATAACGGATACTAAACAACGGATAAACATACTTATATTTCTTTTTGTAAACACATACATGTTATACATAGAAAACACCTAGACTATTACAAACAGATGTTTATGCACACAAATGTTTGTACTGCCCGGGGATCGAATCCGGATCCCTTGGTGTAGCAGCCGACGCCTCGATCATTGAATGGGTCGTCAATTATATATATTTTTATAAATATTATTCATCGTTGAAATATACCTTTCAATGTTCTGCCAGCCCTACATACTAGCCCACTAGATGTTAATAAACGCTCAAGTACAAGTAAAACACATCGTCCGGCGAGACTAGCTGCATTGCAGCTTAATGCACGTGGCATTATAAAAGTTGAACACTCAAATTAACGATTTTAATCTCGTTAATTTTATTATCCGGCCTACAGTTTAACGGCAAGAGTTTAGTGGTAAGTGACAAATTATGCAAACTTCAGCTATATTTATGCAAATCAAGCCATCAGCCCATCCGATGATTGTATATAATCGTAAAATTTTCAGTTTAAATTGTATTTTAGCCGACCGGTATTCAAGCAGATGAGACTACATTTGTTTACGAATACGTATCGATATTTGCATAAGTATTACTGTCACATTGCGTAACGAACTTAAAATAGTTCGAATAAACTCAGCAATTTAGATATGAATACTAACTCTATCACTAGTTGCAAGAAGAACTATATAATATTATATCATAATATAATAATCTAAACAAAGTTGATAAACAATTAAAAAAGTCTACGGCCATTATTTTTTATTGATTATTTCAATCAATAAATATTAATTACTCCAATAATCACATTCCTGATATCAATTCAGTGGAAAAAAAATCAAATTTTATTAGATTTTATTAATTGACAATTCGCAGACGCAATTAATCAAAATAACAAAAACGATTAGTCCGTCGCGAAATTCGTGACGCGCGAAACAAAACAATACCTTTGCTTCGTGAAAACCAAAATATAGTTTAACTAAAATTAAAAGCATAATCCTCTTTATATTAAATATTTAATTAGCTCTGTGGATATAAAGAACCATTAATTAGTACTAACAGGTTTTAAAAGCATTTAATTTAACGTCCCATTAGTAAACAGATAAAACTCTATATGAACGATGTAACTACCGTAAATAATCGTCGATTTCTGTACAAATAACAGGAAAAATATAAAATTCTTTATATGGATATGGTGGCTAGCATTAAGATCGGGGTATTTACATATAACTTTATTTTAACTGTGTGATAGCTCTTAGTTTTGAATCCACGTTGTTTAACTTGGTTTGTTGATGAATTATTAGCATCAATAATTTTTTTAGCAATATCTTTGGTCCTGAGCGTAAAGGACCGAATTGGTGAAGATTTTATAATTGATTTGTACCTACTCATAACAAGCAATGAACTATGCTAGGTGAATTCAAAGATAATGTTCTTACGGCGGATTTCGAGTGGTTTTTAAAGCTTCAATTCATTATGGTTTGGATTATTGTAGATTTTTCCTAATGACTTCTGCTGTTGGCTGCAGATGGTCTTTACAATTTCACCAGACAAGTTGCGAGCGCAGATAGCTCTTGAAAAAGTTCCCTATCCCATCAAATGTTTACGTCATAGTGCGCGGCGCAAACATGTGTGTATGACTTCTGTTGAAATCCATTGTAAAGTAGTTACTACCTGAATTAGGAGCAATTGAAAGGTGACAATTGCATGCTATTCATCTGTCATCGCTCGAAACCACATGTGACATTGGCGATGCATAAATCGGGCGCGGCACTTCCTCGTGTGCCGATATAATCGTCCGGGTGCCGTTAATAAATACGTCCCGTACCAGTCCTCTCATTAGGGCACCATAACTCCTCATTAGTGGCCATGCTAATTAATGTGACGTTTACGACGGCCCGCGCCCGTAACTCACTCGCCTCTCGCCGCACCGATCCCGCCTCAATTCGATATTTTTACTCGACGAGTTAAAGCAGCGATAATAAACCTACTTTTCAGGATTGTAGGCGGCTGGTATTTTTTGTTACTAGTGCAACTATCTATATCAAAATGGGGCATCATAAGTTTAGTTACTTACATGTGCCGATAGATCTCCCTCAACTTAGAGGCCAGTATTCACAGGAATCTAAGTCAACGAACTAATATCATTCTGAGCGCTGCTTACAGCACATTTATTAACTTTGAAAATTTTTATGAGAGTAATTTTTCAGTTTTGGGGCTAATTTACGTTAATCGTGGTGCATTTTGGCGAACGATGTTTTGACGATCTACCAACACCCAATGGACCTGCGTGTTAGGTTTCGCCTGAATGCCTTTTGAGCATTAATGTAGGGATTGTTCTCAGCAGTGGACTTGCAGTCATAATAGAACATGAATCGGTATCATGGTAAAGTTATGTAATCAGAGAATCTCTTAAACATAGAGGTACACAGATTGTGATCTATGTTTAAGATAATGAAACAGAAAAGATTATATTTACATAAAAACCTTATAAAAAGTAAGTCTATTATAGTAACTTAAGAGATTTCGGGTGATATCATTAACTCACTTCAATTTATTTGTAAACTATGACTATAGAAAATTACTGTAAGTATTTGAAGCAATTCAAAATCGATTTCAAATAATATATTCTAATAAGTGAAAAATTGCGTGACGCGTTTCATAAGGCCATTACACCCACATCGATTCACGGATACACCGCCATCAAGGGGGGGCAATTAGGCAACCGAACATCGATCTCAATCTCAACCCATTCTTAGGGTTTTTAGATAAGTGTGATTCGATGTAAGACAGAGCCACGTGAAAGAACAAAGCGCGCATTACGCCTCCACAAAAGGAGGGTGCAAAAAGACGTTAATAATATTCGTCAAAGCACTCTGGTTACATTAAATCAATTTGCCCTTTCCGCGCGGTAAGTAGCGAACGCTGTAATTGATAAGTTGAAACCCTTGTACCGAGGCGGGCCGCAGTTTGGCAGCGCCCGCGTTTCCATACGCCGCACGCGCCCGGTATCGTCTTTGTACACTACTGCCATCGAGTTGTAGTTTCGGTATCCAAAACTTTGAAAATTTAATCAAATAAAGATAAGAAAGCTGTTTCTTAAACCTTTCTTATCTTTTGGGTTTGGATTGGTCAATAGAAGTAGTAACTCACTATTTTTATGAGAAACCACTTTTCTTTATTATACATTTTATTGGCAACGAAAAAACACACCTGCAAGTACTTGATCCATATTATAAACATCTTTCTATTTAACAAACTGGTGCTAGCATTAATAAAAAATATACAGGTGCTAAATCCGTGGTTTATTTTGTACCAATCCTTTTATTTTGCTTAGTAATTGTATTTTGGGTATACCTACTATAAACGAGAAAATATTAAGTATTACTAGTATTTTTTATTTGTTGATTTCTTCCTTCATTAATTTGATTTTTCTATATTTTGATTTGAAACAACTTAATAATAGGCACGAATCCTTAGGCGACGGCAATAGAATATGACAGAAAATAAAAATCTAAAGTACAAAAGACATTGGAAACGGTGTTCGTGGATGGCTAAATCTAGACTCCTAAAATATTTTATTTACTTAGTGTTTTCTTTGTTTACACGTAATTACACATTATTTTAACGTTTTGATGTATCTTATTTAAAATCTAATCGCAAATTCCTATAATAAAGTTTTCAAGAGTGAAATCAATTGAAATAATGAAAGTTATTTTTTTATGATAGCAAAACAAATTTGGAATGAATTGAAAATGACTAGTAAAGCAACATTAAATCAGATTTGGATTCATCCATTTTATCTCACTTAATCATTTGTTTTCTAATAATTTATAAAAAGCGCTTATAAGCACTTTTTCTATGGTTTGTGGATAAATAGAGCTTTTAGTTTCAGTTTCAGATGCCCTTTGTAAGGAATGGTCTATACGCCCTATATACCGTTGCCGTGGTCGGGAATAGTGGGGCTGCCGGAACTGGGGGCCGATTCTGGTTGGCGCTGCTCTGGGGGTAAATGCCGTAGTCACCACGCTGGGCAGGCGGGTTGGTGACCGCAGTGTGAAAAGATCACAGGATGGCGCTTCTGCCCACCATCCGGTATAAGATCCCTTAGTCGGCTCCTAAGACACCTCGGAAGGGTAGGGGTGGGAACATGTATTCTATTCTGCCGTCCCCACACGGCTTACTTGTAACATGTGTGTATTTCAATATTATATAGTATCATTAATGTTATTGAATATGACAATGGTTTCATATTACTGAATCAAAACAAGTTAAGAAACAAGTTATGCGTTGGTATATACGCAAACAAATAAGAGTATTTAGTACCTAAGTTCTAAATGTACTCTGAACAATATTTTTTAACCTCATACTATAAGTTAAAATTTCTTAGAAATTAAATGCATTCACTGAATACATTGCCATGGATGTGTATTTATTTTTTCATATTTTAATGGCTTAACAGCCCTCCCACTGCTGTTGTTTTAAATCATAACAAGCTTAACGAGGCATACAAAACGTTAACTGGTAATTTCAATTTAATTATTAAAGTAGATCGGAACAAATCGTCTTAGCATGCAACAAGAAACCGCTTCCTTTTATAGATATAATTAATTATTTATTGCAGTTAATTGGCTTTAATTAATTAGAAATCGGTACAATTGCAAAGATGGCGATGACCTACACGCATCCAATTTGATGTTCAATAAATGCATAATTTAATGCATTCTGAATCGTATTAAGAATAAATTAATATCTAAAGGTGTTTGACTCGGATTTAATTGCTTGCCTCGAACTTACCATGTTTTTATTGGCGCTGATAAAATAAATACTAAATCATATAAGTGCAATATTGAAGGTTGGTTCCGGATTTAGATTTCTGTGGGAGACTGCTTTTTTAGGTGTTGTTAGTACTGTTATTATTTACTGTACTGTTGTTATTTAAGTTTATTATCAAATCGTATGCCGCGCGCGCATACATTCCGTATTGTTTGTTGGGAGTTCACTCCCTTGCGCTATTCCATCTTGTTTATTTCTGTAGTTCATAGACCAGTCTACATAAATAATAATTAATAAACACAAACATTGTAAAATTGCCAAACGTTTTTTTTGCCTTATTCATTATTGTAAATAAACGTATTTTAAGGGCCCTATATTTCCTCTATTTTTTGCCTTTTTATCGCATTTTTTGATTATTATAAATCTTTTTTTTACAATCACAATTCAGACATAGCGACAGTCGGCAATCTTCGCTATTTGCGTGACCAATCAAAAACTTACTCCATTATTCCCTGAAATGGTGAAGGATCAAGGCCCACGTACCGTCAATTTTAATAAGTGCCCGTGAATATTTAATAATCAATTCTATTATGAGTGTGTATCGGCAAAGGGAGGACCGTAAAGGAGTGCACCGGAACAGATCGCACGACAATATCCTAATTCACTCGCGCGAATGTAATCCATTAGTCCCTCCCTACCTCCCGGCGTACCTCGCCCCCCTCCCGCTGTCATTCATTCATAAACCTCCATATCATTTGTATTGGCACATGTTTCATATGACTAATGGACGAGGGCGCATTAAATATAAACCGACGTCGTGCCGTTTACAACATATTGAAAATATCTGGAGAAAAAAAAAGGTTTAACCTAGATTAATTGAAAACTACGAAAACAGTAATTAAGAGCGGGATACAATTGTTTTCTTTAAGCGGCCGGTGTTCGCGCTGAATAATGACCGGTGGGAAGATGGGCCGAGGGGAGCAACCTGTGGCCGCCCGCCCTACGCGTACTAATTGAATTATTACTTACATATTACACGTGTTGCTTATTATTTTATCGTTAATATGATGTGTATTGTTTTCTTGTATTGCAAGAATCAAAACGACTATTTAAATAAGACTAGGAGAAGTAAATCGTGATGCTGCTACAACGACTATGAGCGACATTTATTTTTATTATAATGTATGAATATACATTGTATTAAAAAGTGTTGCAGTTTACATGAAACAAATAGAAAAATAACAATAATAGTAAAATGCAAACTATATGTACCTATGCACTACGCGACTGATGGTAAACTATTAATGTATTTATGTACTGAATGCTCGAACGGTTGTACCCATTTTGATGAAATTTGAAAACTTTGAATTTATACTGAACACTTAAGTGTTTGGAGTTGGGTACCTTATTTTTTACAAAGTCACAAGTTAGTTATACAGAAATCCTACGCTAGTATCTCACTTAGGTTTACTGGGTATACCATAGACAGTTACCATGTGTTTAGTTACTAACTTACAAAAAAATCCTTACCTACCACCAACCACTTTGCTTGCTAATTATCATGCATGAATGATACTACCTGATTTACGTGCGTAACGAGTTTTACGACCGTATTGTTTCAGTGATTGTATTCGTCAGTCTTCAATGACTTAATGAAATCATTGTTTGTCCGAAGACTTCGACAGGTTTTTTCTATGGAATTTATGCTTGAGTCGCCAAATATTTTTTTTTTACCTAAAATAGCCTTGGATTGAGCATTAGAAATAAAAACAGCTATGCCAGCTTTCACCCAACAGTCTACGCGACATTATAGTACGAGCTTTTCATGGGAGACTACCAATTTTTTAACATTTCATCAATTTAATGTTGCTCTTTCCGATGGTTTTAATACACTTACCCATCTACGCGAGCATAGCGTTTTCACAAAAATTAAAGAAAGTAATCAGTGAAATTACGGCGGCTACTAAAATATGTATTCGTCATAAAAGTACGGGCCTTGTCGGGATAAATATTCATTATGACGGATCGCCTAGCGTTTTAGCGGAATTAAACGAGGTTAACCTACGCATCGTGAAGTAAAGATTATAATATTCAAGATTCCAATATACACTAAGCGGAACCTAAGTAAAACTATTACTTGTGATGCTTTGTCCTGAGTCCTGGCGACCTACCAACATGTGATGTATGGGTTGGTTGGTTGGTGCAACACCAAGGGTTCCGGGTTCGATCCCCGGGCAGTACAAATATTTGTGTGCATGAACATGTCTGTTTGTATTGGTCTGGGTGACTTCTATGTATAATATGTATGTATTTACAAAAAAAAAATATATAAGTATGTTTATCCGTTGTTTGCGATGGACCGACGACTTGCGAAAGGTCGCTGGTGAAGCTGGATGAGTAATGCGAAGGACCGGGATGTCTGGCGCAAAATGGGGGAGACCTATGTCCAGCAGTGGACTGCAATAGGTTGAAGAGAGAGAGATCCGTTGTTTAGTACGCATAATACAGGCTTCACGCTTAACTTGGGGCTAGATGGCGCTGTGTGACTATCAGTGGGTATTAATTTATTTATAGTTAATCGCACAAACATAGCTCGCTGGATCCGAAAGATATTTAATTTTAAAATGCCAATAAAAACTGACTTATTAAGAAGCCACTCTCTTATAAGTAGTAGTTTTGGGTTTAAGAGTCCCAGAATAAATAGGGGGCACACTAAGTAATACGTCATACAGTTAATCAGTGTAAAGACGTCGCGCCGCGTCGCCATCGCTCACTCAATATGTATGAGCCGCTGTAAACAGCGTAGTGGGGGCCGCTTCATCCGGCTGAGAGCTCTCATTCGCCACTAATTAATTACTCAACTCGGTTTCAATTAAATTAACTCGAGATCGGGGCATCGACACGCAATGAATCGATGCCAGCCGCGATTCGATTAAGATCGTTAATGCCGATCAATTTTACTCGTTAGCTATCAATAAAGTTATTAAATGCGGGCGGCGAAACCCCCACGCAAACATGCAATGTTAAGTGCACGTAACCCCATTACTTAGATGGCATTCGTAAGTCGGTAATTGAGTCTCGACTCGGTTTATTGTATTGATTAGTGCTGGAAAACAAAAACAGTGCGATTGTTTCCAATTAAGCGACATGTATATCCGGCGGTGTGACACCGAAACTAAATTGTCCGCCCGGAACTAGTTGAACTGAGTTTAAAACTGCGCCCTTAGCTAGTGGGGAACGTTTTAATTACGGCGTTTAAGTGAAAGCGCCTCTGCGTCTAGCTGGCTGCATTACACAGATTCGCGTACCAAAAGCCTCCCACTTAGCTAATGAAACATGTTCGTGTAGTGTTTTAAGCGTCGTCGCAGCGCGGCCGGGGCATTGTCGGCGGGAGCGGACGCGGCCGGATTCGGCGGACCCGTCTCCGCAAATCCTCATTTACTTGCATTATTTTAATGGAGCTATTGTGGGCGGATGTCCTTTGTCGTGTGCGGATGCGGATCCAGCGCACCGGGTTGTGGGAAATGTGCTGGCGCATAAGTGCATCGCTGGCCTAAATTGCGCGATTTCCAAATTAAACGGCAGAAAGCTTCGCTTCAATTCGGCCACCGAGGCTCGAGCAACGCAACGGGCTTTATTGTATGCGCCTGTAAAAATGGAATAGTGGAGCGGAACCGAGTATCGATTTATCTAATTAACTGGGGCGAAGTAGGCCCACCGAGCCCGTGGACCTCTAATAACCAGCTTCCCTAATAAGCTAAGAGGTTGTCTTACCCGTATAAAAATACAATCGGCGGAGCGAAGGCCCCGCCGCCGTCGTTCAAACTTTTCAAATTTTCCACCAGCCCCACGATATTAATTTTAAATTAGAGAGCTAGACGTAAATTGTCCCCACATGTGGACGAATAGCGTTAATTAAAGTTTTCTTTCTTCGTTGTCACGTTTTTATGGGGGTATATTTTAGAAAGTTCCTGTTCTGCCCTGAGGGGACTATTTAACGCGACTTAAGAAATTTTGAATATAATTCTAACAAAAACAAATAGTTTAAAAATAGATTATAAATATCCCGTCGTACAATTGATTGTAAAGCTTTGTACGCTTTGCTCTTATGTGATTAATCACTTTACCTTGTTACTATTGCGACATACATTATTTATTATGTTCCGTAGCGTAAACCACACTCGGTAATCTATTTTAGTCATTTGTGTATAGATTTAATTTTGATAATGGAATAATAACGCGGAATCGAAAGTAATTAAACATAACGTGATTAGGTAGGTGATACGTTATAAGGCGGCTACACACGGAACGGAACAGTTATATTCACACAGCGCCATCTAGCCCCAAACTAAGCATTATCTAGTAATATGGATACTAAACAACTGATAAATGTACACACATGCTAATGCACACAAAAGTTTGTTTGTTCTGCCCGGGGAACGAACCCGGAACCTTGGTGTAATAGGCGACGTCTCAATTACACCAGATGGGTCATCGTTTATTGCAGGACATAGGACAAAACCCTGTTAAGCATTTATCTATAGGTTTCTGTAGGTAAAATTTTCATTCGCGCTGTGTGAAGCCCGCCTAATTGTCACGGCGTGATTAATTTCTAAGCCTTCTGACGCCTTAACTACCTTCGTAATAACTAAACTAGACACGAACCCGGCCCAATGAATAAATTAAACACTAATTTCTTGACACACTTTGTTTCAAGCGGATTGCCTTGTGCGTTATTGCGGCAACAGTAATTATTTCCAAACACATTTTTTTCACTTTGTCAGTGGAATGCCACTTTTGTTTTTTATTTACAGCCATTGATTTAGGATACTTTTTTTTCCTGATTTATTAGGTTAGTCTACAAAACAAATACCATACAATATATAAAAATATTGATGTAGTGTAGCCTTAGATAAAGGCTGCCACAGCATACACAATTAAAGCATTAGTTGTTGCGTACCGCAGATTCTCTAATGTTCTTTTCGCTGTTGGCTGATGATTGCCATCATTGTATAAACCACAGATTTCCTAATACAGGAGATGGGGCAAGCCGCGTTTAAAGTGCGACAAATGTAAGCTCAACGAGCATACACTGGCTGCCAGTTTACGCTCTGTGAGACGAGTCAAGACACGAATATTAGAAGAAATTACCGTTTTTTTTTCAAAATGCCATCCTGTGCAATTGTAACATGGCATCATCGCAATGAATCAATAAATTTACCAAGAAATATAATAACTTTTCACAGGTAAGAACCGAAAAGAAATTGCGACACTGGGACTGCCTATAAACTTGGCGGCTTGTCCAGTCTAATTGTATATTCGGATGTCTGTGGTATAAACGGATAAGTGAAGAACGCAGATAGCCTTAAACATTTATGCATAGAGCGTTGCATTGAGGGCAACCCAAGGTGGGACTTGAACCTCGGCTAAGGGGTTATGGGTCGCAATATACGTCAAGGGACGTCTACGTTTACGAAAGCGCGTGAAGGTATTTTCTGCTGTTAGATAGTCAGCAGATAAATGATAAGGGGTTGGTATAAAGCAGTACAGAATCCAATCCGGAGTATTCATACCAAACTATAAGTGTCTGCAGTGCCAAACTATGAGTATACACAAATGAGAAATCAAGAAATAATGAGGCCCATAGATTTAATTACTCCACTCGTCATATAATTGGCGTTTCGCTATGTAATCATTGTATTTTATTGCTGTAAAACATTTACAACGCATTAAGGCGAGTCGTGCGTATTTCGTAGTTTCGGACAATTTTGTTGAAACTGGCTAGATGCAAAAATAAATGTATGGGCTATATATATTTAATTTATGGTATGGTAACGGTCAATCGGTGTGGTAGTGTCACTACGTCCACTGCTGGACATAGGGCTTTAGGGGACGCCAAATGCCAAAATAGGTGGTGGCCACAAAAAAGGACTACTATCACCCCTGACAAATTTCAACCCCTTACAAATATATAGCATAGTTACTAGAAAAAGGTAATATAATACAAATTATCGGTAGTAAATAAACAATTTAAAGAATAATCGTGCTAAATAATAGGATATGAATATTTAACAATAAGTGACAATTTAAAAATAAGTTCTACGGCTTCTTACGCCACAGAGTAACTTCACGAGGAAGAAGTATTATGATTTGCTATAACCAAAATCATTTATACCGCGTGTATATTTTTTGTGTAATAGAAAGCAACGCAAGCCAATATTTGTCAGTCGGTTTATTCTGAAATAATTTCTTATAATTAATAATATCAGTTGGTCACATAAAAGGAAGCAAATTAAAATATATGAAGTTTTTATCAGGAATCGTTTAGAGTACTTCATTTGTGAGATATTTCATGAGCCTTGACATTTATATCACAACCACTAATTACATTTAATTGTATTGCTCAGATTTGTCTGAGAACTCGTTAATTTTTTTGGTACGCCTTTTACATTGTAAGGACATTTTACATTGAATAAGGCGCTCAATCATCTTATGAAGCTCTACTGGAAGCCACATGCCTTCCTTCAAAGCCTAGATATGGAGAGATCGGGCGGGTATGGTCACGAGTCCGAGACGTATCATTATCATCATCAGCTGCTGAACTTCGGCCTTCGACTAAGTCTCCATACATGCCGCATTAAACCTGCATCTAGTGACTCCCAATGACTTAATTTTTTTATTTAGATCATCAGTCCATCTTCGAGTGGACTTCTGACACTAAACTTTCCGATACATAGTCTTCACTTAAGAAGTTACTTTGTGCCCTATCAGCCATTGGTTCTTCCATTGCCATTATAACTTGACGACTATATAAGCAAATTAGATTGCATTAAGTAGTCGCAGGTGTGTGGCGTTTTGCCATGAATACGAATGTAGACATTTGCCCGAGTATACTCTGAAAACTGATGGATGTGTACATTAATTACCCTGCCGTAGACACACTATTATCTCGTTCCAAATTGTCTTGCTTCTATACTAAAAACAAGACAATTTGGAACGAGTTTTACTTGAAATTAATTAACGTGGACTCATAATTAAAATAGTCAAGTTCATTATTAAATGTAAGAAGAAAAGTTTTATTAACCGAATCCCGTAATTGGTGTGGATATGATTAGAGACAATCGGGTTGCACGCCACGATAGCGGGTTCGACGGCCTGGAAGGGCGCCATTCGTCACGTTTAACTACCACGACATTAAACTTAATGTAAACAACCTCGTTTGTTGTTAAAACAAGTAACGTTGTTTCCTTTATTGAGTGACCGTGAACGCCGTCATTATGGTGATGTTATGGACTCTGGGAATGACTGGAAAAAGATACGGATATTTTTATAGAAATGTCAAAGATTTTTATTAGTGAGACGAATTCAAGTATTTCCATTGTAAAAAAGTTTACAGTGTCTCACGGTAAGGCAATGACCTCAGGGATTAAATTGGTGATTGATTGGTTATGATGCTTCAAAGCCGGGACGAGAGAATATAAGTAGACGCATTTTATTGCGCATACAACGCATAAAAGTAGAATATACCAAAAACTATTCAATACTATGTGACTTTAAAATGGCCACAGTTCCTATTAGTCATTTTTCGTTATTTAATACCTTGATTCGACGCATTGCTAGTTCTTAACAATATGTTTAAATAGAAGCCAATTCCAAGTGCTATTCCTTAATAAATTTTACCTAACGTATGAATATGGGAAATGAAAACAAGTAAACATGTAAATACTCAAGAGCAGCCTTGAATGCCGTCACACGCTAAATAAAACAATTATTCAGAATGAAGTATGAATATCATTAAAGCATAGTTTGAAACAAAGTCGCACCGTGTACTATTAAATTAAAATTTCAAGATTATAAATATTACCCATGTGCTTGCCAACAATGTGCTCTATTGTTTGGCGCTTACGATCTGTTTTGTGTGATCACATTTGCCGAATGTCGTGCAACTTACTGGATGGCGCGACCTCGAGTTCGCGTGTTGCAGCGCCCGAAGGCCACGGAACAGACAATGGTGAACTACCATCAATCATAACTAGGGCTACCGTTTTAGAAGGGGGATACGGATTCAAGTACTTGTGCTTAGTAGCTAAGTAAGAAGTAGTAAGCTAAGATGCAGATGTACTTGATATTCTTTAGAGAACAGCGGCTTAAGTAATACTGACGAAGCGTGCAACGTAACAATTATGTAAGTGTAAACATACACAGATATAAAACACACGAACAATTAAACTTAAATATAAAATATTGACAAAGTTAATTTTTTACTGGTTAGAAATTAATAAATAAGGTATTCTTAAATAATTATCAAAATTTGAATTAAAAAAAAACAAATGTGAAATAAATGTTATTTTACAAACTGCCATTGGGACAACCCTGATCACTCTGCGCTATTGTGACATAAAGTTTATATTTTAGGGGCCATCGATTCCTGTAACCGATGCGTCTTTACTATGTTTACTATTCTATTATATTCCTATAAAATACACCCACTCGAGCCGCGTATTAATCCAGTGCATTTTACAGCTGGTTGCATTATTTACATTAAAGTATTAATTATTATAAAAAGGGGTCCGTCCGTTGCGATTAATAAAGGTGTGATCCGAAAATGTTAGGTTTGGTTTTGGCTAATGTGTGAGTGAAAGGTGTGAATTACAATTAGTGCCAGTTGGATTGAACATTGCAGGGTTGCAGGAATTACGTGTTTGTTCAAAAATATAGGTGATTTCGCTTTTCAGAAATCACGTTAACCAGTTTGCCTTGGCTGCCACCCAGCGGCCATTTAGTACCTAACATTCGGTCCATAAATACAACTCGTCTCCCACAGAAGTCAACTTTAACTTTTCTCTAACTCAAGCCAACACATTTCAATTTTCAAAATCGGAATTTAGTTCCGTAACTAAAAAAATGCATCCCTTCCAGTGACCAAACGACGGCTTCTTAATAATAAAATAACTTTTTTAAATAAATCAGAAATATAAAATAAGAAGAACAAGAAATATGACTTATTGCTTACAATAAATGCTATTCAAAAGTCTCCATCATTACAGATAGCTCTATACGGCGACACAGTGTAAACACGTTAAAGAGCATTTAACAAGGCAGATAAACGGACACAAAACGCATCGCTCAACGGATAATCATATCTCGGAATGATGTTGAGCACACAAAACGGGCCGCACAAAGGGTGTCCGTTACAGGCCCTAAAAACTAAACAGTTAACTATAATAACAAAGAGGCTAGTTGTTCGCGCGGCCCGCTCAAAGGCGGATGTTAATTGGAAAGCACCTGAAAATGACAGCGCTTTACGCCGCTGTTTGGCGTAAAAATCAAGTTCGGCCCCTCAAAGACTTGACCGTTCACCCAGCGGCTTTGTAACACGATTACGCCGACTTGTCGAAAGTTAATTAAATAACGTTTTTCCAAATTACCTGGCGGGCTCGACATCAAAGTGCCCCCTGGAATCTCCTCACAAAGGGTGTAGCTTCGGGCCCGGGTTTCGCCTCTGATGTCGACTATGCACCGGACAGGTCAAATCTACACCTTTTTGGCCAACCCAATTTTATTTGGCGTGCCAACTTAATCTTTATTAGGGTGGATAGCAAACAACCGCGGGCAAGTGCTCTCTCAATCAGCGTGGTACTCATTACTTGACTGTCTATCGTTTTTGGTATTGATTTTTGAAAGCCTTTTACATTTAGCTTCAAGCTACATAATGTAAAAGCTCACTAACTTCAATACTATAAATAACTTAATATCATATTTGTTGTAAGCTATCAGTATCTAGCGCTTAATGCTGAAAGATTTCGATCATATTGGGGGGAGCAGTAATTGTGGCTGATATGATAATGATGATATTCATAAAAAATATTAAATAAAATAACCCAACAATTCAAAATATGTGAAATATTACTTGGAATAAGCGGCTTTAATCTCAAGTTGCATACTCGTATTACAATATTTCTTCTCAGTGGAAAACTACCTCTCGAACCAGTGGTAGCTTCATTTGAAGTAGGAAGGACCTAAACTAAATAAACACTTTTTATTGTCATTTATCATTTGAGAAAGATGTCTTTCAATTCATGTTTAATTAAAATATTGATATTGTAAAATGTAGGTTCCCAACTTTTTAACCCACTATTGTTTTCCACTGTGCTGTCGTTCGGTAACGAATATTAAGTCATTTAGTAACCGATACAAGCGATCGTGGTCTCGGCAGTATCAAACGGGTTAAAGAGTTAACTCGATTATGAGATGCGTGGACGCAAAGAGAAGCATCGAAGAAATGCAATTAACCTGCCCAATGAACTTCAAGCACGGCTTTGTATTAATCGACTAGCTCCGACGGGAGATCGTTGCTCAGTGCAGTTGCATTAAGATTTTATACACCATTTTGAAATCCAAAAACGGTACTATTATAATATGTTGGTAATTATTGGTAGCAAACTGAAAGAACACAGCGAAAGTCTTACGAGGTATTTGTAAATTTAATAATTATGAAGGGAACACGTAAGTTAGTTTTACAAATGCAAAAATGGGATAAACAAAACACAACGGTTAAACTTTCTATTCTAAATAAGCATACTTTTTGTTAATTTAATTTGCATTTTTATCATATATCATAATTCCAACAGGATTGAACATTTCATAAAATATTTAGTCAAAGCATTCAATTCCACCAACTGATTAACTACTAATGTTGTTTGAAATCCCAAAAAATCATGATGAGGTCATGCCATTCTCCCAATATAGTTGTTAATAATAATAAGTAAAGAGATGTCACTCTACAAACGCTGAAGATATATTACAAAAACAATAATGAAAAAATAATTGCAACGACTGACATTTTACAGCGTTATTCAAATAAACAAACACAAGCTCACGCCGCAGGCTCGTATTGTTACCATCAAACAGGCTAATGATGTTTATTAACGCTTTAAAGCAAATTTCTAATTGCAGTTGTCTCGGTCGGCCCACGAGTTAATTATCAACGCGCCGCGGGCAGTCTGCGCCGGACTCGCCCGCACTGCGATCCAAAGTTTAAGCGCCCAAACTTATTTTGGCAACTCATAAAACTATTGCCCAGTGTCGCTAATGGACGTGTAATTTGTTGCTCTTACATGTACCATGAATATGTATAGCTTAAATAATGTTAAAATTACTAAAGCTATTATTGTTATGTGCTGTTGGGAAGCATTATTTTCATTTTCATATATACATATATATGTTTTTTGGTTTCACTGCAAACCAGCACCCTGACAAAACTTTCATGGCATTAACTGAGTGGCCACCATTTTGGTAGCATTATTATTATTTTTTAAATATTATTTTAAGGACTAACATGTTATAATTTGTATTGCACCAAATATATACTTTTCTTTTTTGTAACATGTGATGGCAAGAGACTCGAGCGGTTCTACCGCTCAGGTCTCGAACCATCCTTACCGACCTAGGGTATGTCAATCGAACAAGGCTCTGGCTACGGGACATGGACTGGACCGGCGTCGCGGATAATGGACACCTCGACGATGACTATTAATGAAGGCGAAGGCAGTGGAATATAATCAGGATAATTTAATTTAATTAACGATTTACTTATATAATTAATAACATTATATGTCGTTTTCCTTTCTCTTTTATTGTTTTTTTTATGCGTTTTTATGGGATGCAATGCATTTTCTTTGTATAGCAACACAATATTTGTATTTATGCATTTGGGAATACTTTTGGTGTATACAAGGAAACCTCTCATTAGCCTTACTTTTTAAATTAATTATATTATAACATACTTTGTCTAACTCCGTTGGTTTCTTAATAAATGAATAAATGTATTTCTATATGAAACGTCGAAATCATATTGTTTGTATAAAGTGCAATATTGTTCTGCCTCGTGTCTAAATTTGTCATGAATCATTATTATAATGACACCAGAACTTTCGATTTCTCCAATACTATACTGTTCTACTCTAATAACAGTAAATTATACTTACTTATTCAATTCCCACGTCCTTCAAATATTAACAGCCTAGTCATCGACTATGTGCACGGAACATACATGAATGTCGATTTACTTGCATTGCTATTACGGTAGACGTTCTGCCTTAGTAATCCTCCTAAGCAGAGTACCACAAATGGAGAGAGCCTCCGTCATCCCTCTGTTCGCTTATGACTCGTGAATTTTTAACCAACTCTAAAGGCCTGCAGTCCAGGCTAATAGTAATTTACGAATGTATTCTCAAAAGCTTAGGCCGTAGTTTCAACGCAAATGGAATTGAATAATTTAAAATCCGTATATTTGTATTGGATTCGCAATGGGTTTTTATGAGGCTGCACGAAGCTTATGCTATGTATAAATAAGCTATATGATTTGAGATTTAATATTCACAAAAAATTTCGCAAAATTTGTGATAGGTATGTTAATTTGATAGTTTCTTAATTCATTTTTTTTTAAGTATGTTTTCTTTTGCAAATTACATTAGATTTTTAACAAAAGGTGTCATTTACAAAATAATAAAATAATATTTATTTCAGATAAGATTCATATCCAATATGTAAAACGTTTTAATTTTTTTGTATGTATTTACAAAATACATATTTTTATATGGATATTTTCGTCGGATTATACAAAGATTTTATCATTTTTCAATACCGATTTGGATTTAAGTAATGAAAATATTCAATGCTCGTACACATACATTTATTATAAAACAATAGCGTATTAACACGTGGAACGATATAAAACACGCCTAATTAGAATGTGTTTATTAGTAATGCAGTTAAACGAACACTAAAAACTCAATTAAAAATTAATATATGAAGGAAATTATTTTGTAAACAAAACCATAAGTCTTGTTAGGATAATTGAGGAAATACTTACTACTCAAGGTTTCACCGGCGATGTCAGAACTAATAGTGCTGTGCTGATAAGTCTAGGGGTACACCAGGGGGTACAGTATATGTATGTATAGTAGTATATGTACTCAAATAGGAGTATGTATAGAGGCATGTATTTTGTACCAAAACAATTGTTTATATATTGTAAGGTTGTCTCATTATTGTTTTAGTAAAATTGATACTAGTAAAATATTTTTACATTGCATACATTCTTACCTCATTTTTTTATTAGTTGTTAATTAATAGCTTACGGCTGATGCATAATAAAAGTAAAAGAAAGGTCAATTAGTCTCCAGCGTACAATACAATTCCATATCTTTAAATTAAAATGTAATCCTTTATTTAATACATAAGTCAAAAGATAACAGACAAAATTTTTTTCTGTATAAATAACGTTATATTTTCTCTCTCAGTAAATACATGTAAATATATTGAAAGGGTAAGCCATGGTAGTGTCGTGGCTTACCACACATCATACCTCAGTGTATCACCAGCGCAGCTGTGGATGTTTTACGAGCTATGCCGTTTTATCGCCGTGTCGTAGACAATAGCGTATTACGCACTTTGGCGCGCAAATGTCGGGTTAATTAAGGCGTATCCGAGTGCGAAATTACTTTTATCTAATACACGGAAAAGGTCTAGTATGTTGCGCACCTGTAGACAACATTTACTCGTAGTGGTCTTTACGCTTGTAAACGTTAAGTAACTTAAACATCTAATATTAACTATAACATTAACAATCCTGGCAATTAAGATAACTGGGCTTAAGTAAGCAAATATGATGTATGGTAATATAAAATTAACACATGAGAAAGGTCGGAAGTGGGGATTCTATGTTGTATGAAGAATACCAAGGATTTGGAAATGGCCAGCATTGGACTCAGTTTGAAGCAAATGGGTTGTTATTTTTCTAACGTCTAAAATTGATTTCCGGAGCGCCAATTCAAGTAAGGCTGCGTACAAACAATTTTTTATATATTCAATCTGATTTATTAGGGGAGGCCTTCGTTGAACAGTAATAATAATAATAATTTGATGGACACATTAGGCTGCAGTGATGATGATGATTATTATTATTATGGCCGATCGCGTAGGGTAACGACCTAATTTACATTAATTTCCCTCTCTTAGTATATCAATTACCTAAACCATTTATTTTTGACAAAGCATTGTTATCTCCCCTAGGTTCATGGAAAGACAAAGTCATATTAAAGTTAAGTTTATAAAAACCATAATTTGAAAACGGCTTTAAGCAGTGTATTACTTTTAAACTATCGCGTTTAGATCTACCGTTGACATAATTTATTCAACACTATTTAATTAGTAGCGTGATAATACATACTAAAGCATGACTTAATTGAGTCACGAAGTGTCAATGTTAATATCACTTCATATGTAATAGAGGTCAAAGCCCAAAGCTCCTTGTTCAAGGGGTTTATGTATAAAAGTGTATATATATAATTAATCGATTAGGCTAATCGATTGGAAATCGATTAAGTCGTGTAAGTGCCATGAATGGCTGCCAAAGTTAACAACCCACGTTCAGTCGAGGTGAACGAATTAGACAGGTTTTCGGCCATTGTTATGAGTTTTTTTGGAGATATCCCAACGTGATTAAAATAATGATTAAATCTGATTACTTTTAATATCCGTGTATAGGAGAAATTGTATTTGTGGTCTGCATCTGTGGCTTTAAGAATTAAATTTTGAGTTAGGAGATTACGGGTGACGGTGAAGGCTGCATGGGGAAAGAGGAGAACTACGATATAATTACTAGGTGGAAGACTCGGTACTGAGTTGTCTAGGAAGGTACCACTGCAGTGCCAGATATCGTGCCGTGAAACAGGAGTGTAATGCACTTTTGTGTTTCAGGATGAAGGCACTGTAGCTAGTAATATAGAAGTAGCTTTGGTGTCAGGCGCAGTGCGGCATTGACGGAGAATAAACTGTCTGTTAGTTGTTGGTCTCCTTCAATGCTGCACTGTCATGGTCAGGCATATCACTTACCACCAGGTGAGCGTCCTGATTAGGACGTACACTTATAACATAAACAAATCTAATATTTATATTAGAATCTAATATTTATATTAATACGGGGAGACCAGCAGTTGACGCCGCTATGTTGCAGGTATCAAGGCATGTTAGAGGTCCTATAACCGTCGGCTTTCACGCCCTAGTCCATATAAGCAATGTGCGTTCAAAGAAGTTACGCATAAATCCAACAGTAGTGGAACGCCAACTATCGAGATGATGAGGATGAAATTTCATCTTTTGGCGGGCAGTCCGTTCTTTCATGTTATTTTTTCTAAATAATAAGGTACCTACCTCTTCATAGTCCCTGTGCGAGTGTTGTTTGGGCGCGTTGCACGAGGCTCATTCGCGCGAGCGGCGCGGGCGGCCGACCTTGCCCTTGCGAACGGGCGCCGCGGGGCCGGTCGCGTTCGCGCTCTTCATCAGCTTCTGCCAGTCCTGCTCGCATACCAACGAGCCCGCCAACATGTAATACCTGCCAAACATTACATTTCATTTCGATTTTACCTTTTTTTCCAACTGCTTGCCTTCCCAGTTGCTAGGAAATTTTCAAAGGTACCTAGATTGCCAAATTTTACCCCAAATAGTACCGGAAAGATTAATCTGCTTCTGAAAGGAGATAGGCTTTGGCAACTATCATACTCTGAAGATAATAATATAACCACAGTAATTATATTAATAGCTAGTGAAACAACCGGCTATAAGACCTAAAATCTATCTCTCAGGTGACGGGCGCAGGGCGGTGTTGGCGGATAATAATGGCTACATACATACTATTATTAATTTCCTGTCTGTCATGGTCTGGATCTTACCATCAGGTGAGCGAACTTACCGTCTCATTCACGTTAAAAAAACTGTCACCTTGGTTTAAGGTCGATAACATACCTATCCCCCTGCATAAGGTGTGAGCCGCACTTGGAGCAAGCGAAGCACTTTATGTGGAAGACGTGAAGGGGCTGCTGTGGGGCGTTCGTCCTCATCACGAACTCGCTCGCCGGGATGGCCTGCCCGCATGCTGCGCACGCACCGCTCGTGCCGAACATTCTGGAACAATACATAGAAACTATTAATCAAACTGTATATTAATAAGACGTTTTGTGCTTATGTATTTATTCATTAATTAACATCGCAGGTCTGAACCTCACTTTGAGACTCTAAAACAAAAGCTCTTGTGTAATTATAATAAATTTAAAAAAAATGTTTAAAGACAACTTGAAGACCCGCGTGGCTTAATTTTACGCTACTACACCAGAGGTTCGATCCCCGTGCATACAAACACCTGTATGCCTCGAAGTATACCCCGTAAATAATCTTTCTATAAAGAATGAATACGCTCTTATTTTGTATTTTAAGGAGCATTCCATACAAATTGAGTAAAACCTTCATTTTGAACAACAAAAATAAACAAACGGCAATTAAAGTTGACACAGGCACATAGTTGGTAATTACTGTATATGGTCTTAAATGCAGTAAGTAACAAATGCTCTTAAGTGAGTTATGGTTCTTGTCCTACTTTTATTAGCCATATATCAAACGGTTAACGATTGGTAATCGCTGCATTTGACGAATTCTTGTGGTTAGTTACAACAAATGATAATATTAATGGTAAATAGTAGTTGTTAGATTCAGCAGATATCCACGAGAATGAGATTTTGTAGAGATACTGTTTCATACAGTATTTTCTAAATTATGTATTGAAGATTTTAATTAATTTATTGTGACAGTACATTTTCATAACATACGAGTAAGTCTCACCAATCAAACACGTTTGCCTCACATAAAATAGGATAGTCAAATATAAAACTTAAATAAAATAATAAAACTAAGAATACAAGTAACTACTAATAAGAGAAAGGTATAATCGTATGATTGAGTTGTTTTAGCCTACAGTATCCGTACATTTCTAGGTATCTCAAACTCAAGTTTAAAACCAAAGTTCTTAGTTCTCTTATGTATTGGTCAAAGTTTAAAACATTTACCCATAACACGTGCGATATTTATGTGTTCACGTTTAAGAGGAATTACACGAAATAAAAATCGGTACGTGGTTAGTTCTGGGCTATTTCCGCTGTAAATAAAGTATTCGATTTAAAACGACCATTTTAGCGAAATTAAAAATAACAATTTCTACTACTAGCTATATTAGAAATTTTAGTTGTGAAGTAAACTTCTATATTAAATGAATTCGTTTAGGATAAAAAATGATATTTTATTATATCTAAAAAATACATTTCAACATAAATATAAAGGGTTAAGTTAGCACATTAAATTCTTTAAGAATGAAATTTATTAAATAGAACCTTTTTTCAGGAATATGTTGCTGTAATGTAGTAGAGTAAGGCCCGTATTATAGAGAGAGATTCAAGCGTTGATCGTTACTTAAAATTAGTTGGAAAAGGATAGCGCTATATACGATCAATAGCGCCATGTAACTCAATTTTAATTAAGGTTAACGTTGAGTCTCGTTCTAGAATACGGGCCATAATTTTAGATTGATGCTTGATTTAATAATAATAATATATAATAATATAAGCCCCTTACAAATCTAACACCACGTCCGGCACGACCATCTGTTGCTACGTGGGGGGCGGACATTGGCAGCTTTAAGCTTATAACCCACCAATGACCAACGGTGCTCTAGTATCCAAAAAGCGATATGCGACTCAGAAATAGAGTAATTCCCCAGGCGGGTACTCGGGAGAGGAAATCCCGCCCCGACCTTCTAGGTTCGGGCTGCCCCATCGTATCTGGGGGGGGCAACATATCGCCTTTTTCTGCCCAGTCCAGTACTGTTGCAAAAAACATAACACACACACACCACACAATCGACCTCAAACAACACACAACCAACCTCACATCCGTCATCACCCACATCTTCAAACTCATCAATAAGCCTGTTTCACACACCTGCCTCGTCCCCACACTCATTTGAACTTCAGCAAACACCAACATCAAGCTCCATCACATCACCTATGTCAGAGTATGTTGCCCAGGAAGCATTTGCTTCTTCCCCTGTGCCCATCTCTGGCATCACTAACCCTACGCGCACCTTACTTACAAATCCACTCAATCGCGTAGACCACGACACACAATGTACACTTACTATCACCAACACACCAGCAAGAAGTGTTTTGCAGGAAATGCTCCCTGCAACCACCCTGGCTGGAAAAAGTAGACAACGGATGAAATGGACTGATCAAATAAATGAAGGACTTCTCCGTTGCTACTACATCGTCACACACTGCGAAAGTGATCTAACCGCATGGAGACCACTGCTACACCAACAGTTCATAGAAACATTTCCAGAGTTATGTCATATATCAGAACAAAGGTTAGCTGACCAGATTAGAGTCATCCACAAAAACAACCGCATACCAGCGCATGAACGAGAACGTATAAAACAATCAGTGTCACTTACAAATATTAATACCACCCAACATCACACGACGACAATAACACTCACTGCATAGAGGATCAAGAAGTTACAAACCAACAATCCCTTACAATACTTCCCAACATACAGCCCTCCTACAACATACACAAACTTCAACTAACACTATATCGCTACCACTAGAACATAATGAACATATCCATTCACAAGAATAGAAACCCCTACAGGAAATTCAATAGATTACATAAAAATTGAAATACATTTAAAGAAATGCTAATAAAATATACTGGTTCAGATCCAACTCTTAGACCAACCATCCCTAAACTCCAGACAACTCGTAATGTAATAAAAACTGTCAATACACTAAACATGGTAATGGAACAACATCTACAAACAAAAGAAACAGTCTCTTTCGAAGAAATACATGAAATCATATACTGTGGAGCGATGGCTACTACAACTTTACATGCAAAAGGAAACAACAAACAAGGACACAATAAATAACAAGACATCTAAAAAACACACTGTTCAAAATAAACCTTGCTGGGAGAAGCGAATAGAAAATAGGATAACTGCATTACGTAAGGAAATAGGCCAACTCACACAATACTTAAAAGGTAAACTAAACCAAAAGAACAAATTGAAACTAAACCCCAATAATAAAACTGATGATGAAATGAACGACCTACTAGATACGAAAAAACAGAAACTACAAGCACATTCTAAACGATTACGCAGATTAAGAATAAGCAACCAAAGAAGAAAAGACAACAATTTATTTAATGCAAATCAAAAACAATTCTACCAGAACCTAAATTCAGAAAAGATTGACATCACACAACCTCCAAATATCAATGATGTTCAGCAGTATTGGGAAAAACTGTGGTCTAGACCCGTCGAACATAATCCAAATACTCCATGGGTAAATATAGAAGAACAAGAATCCGAAAACGTAGAGGTCATGCCTGAAATAACAATAAGCAAAGAAGATGTCTTGCTAGCTATAAAGAAAACCCTCAACTGGAAAGCTCCCGGACCAGACAAAATCCAAAATTACTGGATAAAATACTTCACCACAACACACAAACATATAGCAAAACATTTGAACAATTTCATTCATAACCCACAAGAAATGCCGATCTTCTTAACTCAAGGAACTACCTATTTAAAACCAAAAGACAATGACACCACAAACCCAGCTAAATACCGACCCATAACCTGCCTTTCTACCATATACAAACTCCTTACTTCCATCTTAACTCACAAACTCAACTCACACATCACCAAATATAAAATCATACCGGAAGAACAGAAGGGCTGCAGGAAAGGTTCTAGAGGCTGTAAGGAGCAACTAGTTATTGACACAGAAATTCACCACCAAGTTAGGCAAAAACACAGGAATTTATACTATTCATACATTGATTACCAAAAAGCATTCGACAGTGTTCCACATTCTTGGCTTATACATGTTCTTCAAATCTATAAAGTCGACAATAAACTTATCCAATTCCTACAGCATACTATGAATACCTGGACTACTAAACTAAACCTACGGACACCTGACAGCACATTAACGACACCACCTATTAAAATTGCTCGTGGAATTTTCCAAGGAGACTCCCTCAGTCCCCTTTGGTTCTGCCTGGCACTCAACCCTCTTTCTAGAGTGCTAAATAGAACTGGTTTCGGATACACCATAGACAAGATAAAAATGTTAAGATCAGCCATCTTCTCTACATGGATGATATTAAACTCTATGCAGCCAATAGACAACATCTAGATCACTTATTAAAACTAACCGAAGAATTTAGCACAGACATCAGAATGACATTTGGAACCGATAAATGCAAAATTAACTGTATAGCTAAAGGCCAACATCAATGTACAGATTCATATGATTTAGAATTGCAAGACGGTATAATAGACAGCATGGAAATAAAAGATACATATAAATATTTAGGATATCAGCAAACCACATCATTAAACCACACAGACATCAAAAACACACTCAAAACAAAATACAGAAAAAGACTCAACAAGATACTCAGCACACAACTCTCAGCCAGAAACAAAATAAAAGCAATAAATACATACGCAATACCCATCCTTACATACTCGTTCGGAATCATTAAATGGTCCGATACTGAACTAGAAGCACTGAACACAGCTACAAGAACAGCAAGCTACAGACACAACATCCATCACATTCATTCAGCAGTTCAACGATTCACACTCAAAAGGACACTAGGAGGCCGTGGATGCACAGACATAAAGAATCTTCACTACACACAAATAGACAACCTACGGACATATTTTTTAACTAAAGCGACTGACAGTCCCCTACACAAAGCCATAACAAACACCTCACTCTCTGGAACTCCACTGCAACTGAATAATAGACTCTCAACCCAAAACTTAAAAATTAAGCGATCAACAAAAAATAGAAATTGGAAATCAAAAGCCCTACACGGAAAATATGCACATCAACTAGAGCAAGACCACGTAGACCGCACTGCATCATGCACTTGGCTCACTAAAGGAAACATATTTGGTGAGACAGAAGGTTTCCTAGTAGCTATACAAGACCAAATTATTAAAACCAGGAATTATTCTAAATACATCCTTAAAGAATCGATACCTACCGACAAATGCAGATTATGCCACCAGACAACTGAAACAATAGACCATATAACCGGAGGATGCAACGTACTAGCCAATAAAGAATATACACACCGCATGACAACGTAGCCAAACACATTCACCAACTCCTAGCACACAAATACAAATTAATAGATTCACACACCCCATATTACAAATACAAACCGAAGAATGTTCTAGAAAATAGTACAACCAAACTCTACTGGGACCGAGATATCATAACCGACCGCACCATACTCAGCAATAGACCAGACATCACACTTACCTTAAAAGATACTAAAACCACCTACCTCATAGATATCGCCGTACCAAACACCCACAATCTTAAACAAAAACACACTGAAAAGATCCAAAAATACATACCCTTAGCAGATGAAATAAAACAAATGTGGCACCAACAAAATGTAAGAATAATTCCTATCATCATTTCATCCACTGGCGTGGTGCCAAAAACCCTAATCACAGCTTTGAAATTATTGAAACTACACGAAAACACCTACATACCTCTACAAAAATCAATAGTTATAGACACATGCTCCATAGTTCGCCGTTTTCTTAACCCATCCAGTCTCACTCTCCAAAACAATCAAGACGCAAATGCTGAATTAACGAATCAGAATCCATCTCAGTGTTCCCTTACTCATCAGATACAAAACCACATCACACGACATAGATAATAATTATAGTATAACACACAAATAATATCACTAACTCAAACTTACACACACATTACAAGGATCAGGATACTTGGCCTTAGCCCGTACCTGTTTCTTTAATACCGACGTACAGTCGAGATAGTAAGATTTTCGAACATAATAATAATAATGGCCATAATTTTAGATTGATGCTTGATTTGCGGGTCGTGAGTGCGAATTGTTAAATTGTTTCCAGTTTGGTAGTGATTCAAACATTTTTTATACTACTTGGTCTCTTGGCAAACAAGCATCGGCTGCCTGATGGTAAGGATACGCCCAAAATATGGAAAGAATGCTTAAAAATAACTATGTACACGTCTGAAGATGGTATTTTTCTAAACGACCGAACAATGTAGCTTTTCTCGCATGATCGCCAACCCAACTTATTAGCCGGAACGTCATCGAGCCCTGCGAGTTAATACTTAATAGCCACGGTAAATACTTAATAAGTCATTATTGCAATAGCCATTAGTGTCCGGACGAGCCATTATTTACAGCCGACAAAGGTATTAATAAATCCCAACAATAATCCGAAGCCAATCACATTTAAATTACCTCCCCTACTCTATTGGGACGCTGATAAACTAGTCTGATGATATATATCACAAAAAAGTACAATGTCATTTCCTTGTACTTTTACTATTTTTTTATTTTAGGAGGTATTTATATAAGTAAGAAATTAAGCAAAAAGTTAATCTGAATATGAGCGGCGGCTGTCGCTTTTAAGACACCAATTATCCTGCAAAGTTTTCATAGGATTCTCAGTTATGACATCCTATATAGTTATGCAGCCAAAACCAGAACTATTATGGAGGGACAAATCTGTGATATCGAGGTACTGACGGGTAACCTAACACAGGGTCTTAATTGAGTATTATTTGATTTATGGTAGATATATTATATAAGTGCCGCCAACATCTAGTAAGCGCGGCATTAGGCTGATCCAAAGGTCGTGGGTTCGAAACCCTGCGGGAAAACATCACTTTGAGCGATTTTTGCTAATTTGGTTAGAACATCGTAAATAAAAAAATAATATCGGCCGCATCACCTGATTGTTCGTAAAGAAAGGAGATTTCGTGCTTCGAGAGATTGTTCTTAAAATGGTAAATAGTTACACCCACCAATCCATTGGGCTAGCGTGGTGGATTACGACCGAATCTCCTTATCATAGCTATGCTGTGTGCAAAGGCCTGTGCGCGGCAGTGGGCCGTTAGGCTGACGATGATATTTAAATAAACATTTGTATATACAAGTATTCATATCGACCACTCGCCAATTAGTTTACACTGCACGAATGTAAATATATTAATGGCGAACATTCGGAACGGGTTAAATATACATTCTGAAAGTCTTAAAAGATAAATTCGCTTCAATCACTCGGAGCAAATAGGATTTCGTTTCATTTACTCCGGTAAGAGCGTTTTCAATTAAGGAACCCGACAAACAGTATCGGCGTATGAAGGTAAAATTAATTAAACCGAGGCAAGACAAACATACAGTTCGAATCTATTTGTGTTGGACTCTCGCGGGAAAGCGCCGCAACAAGATTATAACATGGAATGAAGATAAAAATGCTGTTAAATATATATATGTAGTTATGTTGTGTGGCGACGATAACGTCACGGGATGATGGCAGATTAGAATATATTTGTTACTTCTCCTACTCTTCTTTCGGGTGCCGTAATGCTGGGGTCACACAAACGGCTTACGTGTAATGCCCATTAGCGCGATAATGATGGCCTCTTCGGTTAATGTGGCCCAATATAAGAGGCGGTTGAAAGACAAAACATTCAGCACAGGGCACATCGC